>RJWK010013450.1:0-38989 GCA_004363435.1 Platanista minor
TTTGTTAATATGGTGTATCACACTGATTGATTTGCTTATATTGAAGAATCCTTGCATTCCTGGGATAAAGCTCACTTGATCATGGTGTATGATCCTTTTATTGTGTTGTTGGCATCTATTTCCTAGTATTTTGTTGAGGATTTTTGCATCTATGCTCATCAGTGATATTGGCCTCTAGTTTTCATTTTTTGTGAGCATCTTTGTCTGGGTTTGGTATCAGGGTGATGGTGGCCTCATAGAATGAGTTTGGTAGTGTTCCTCCCTCTGCTATATTTTGGAAGAGTTTCAGAAAGATAGGTATTAGCTCTTCTGTAAATGTTTGATAGAATTCACTTGTGAAACCATCTGGTCCTGGGCCTTTGTTTGGTGGAAAATTTTTAATCACAGTTTCAATTTCAGTGCTTGTGATTTGTCTGTTCATATTTTCTATTTCTTCCTATTTCTGTCTTGGAAATTTGTACTTTTCTAAGAATTTGTCCATTTCTTCCAGGTTGTCTATTTTATTGGCATATAGTTGCTTGTAGTAGTCTCTCACGATCCGTTGTATCTCTGCAGTGTCAGTTGTTACTTCCTTTCATTTCTAATTCTGTTGATTTGAGTCTTCTCCCTTGTTTTTCTTGATGAGTCTGGCTAATGGTTTTACAATTTTGCTTATCTTCTCAAAGAAATAGCTTTTAGTTTTATTGATCTTTTCAATTTTTTTTTTTTTCAGTAAGTGTGCCTCTCACTGCTGTGACCCCTCTTGCTGCAGAGCACAGGTTCCGGACGCGCAGGCCCAGCGACCACGGCTCACGGGCCCAGCCGCCCCGCAGCACATGGGATCCTCCCAGACCAGGGCATGAACCCGCATCCCCCACATCAGCAGGCGGACACCCAACCACTGCACCACCAGGGAAGCCCTGATCTTTTCAATTTTTTTCCTCCTTTTTCATTTATTTCTGATCTGATCTTTATGATTTATTTCCTTCTGCTAACTTTATTTTTTGTTGTTCTTCTTTCTCTAATTGATTTAGGTGTAAATTTTGTTGTTTATTTGAGATTTTTCTTGTTTCTTGTGGTAGGATTGTATTGCTATAAACTTCCTCCTTAGAACTGCTTTTGCTGCATCCCAGAGGTTTTGGGTTGTCTTGTTTTCATTGTCCTTTGTTTTGGGGTATTTTTTCGTTTCCTCTTTGATTTTTTCAGTTATCTCTTGGTTATTTTGTAGTGTATTGTTTAGCCTCCATGTGTTTATATTTTTTAGTTGTTTTTTTTTTCCTGTGATTGATATCTAATCACATAATGTTGTGGTCAGAAAAGATGGTTGATATGATTTCAATTTTCTTAAATTTAACAAGGCTGGATTTGTGACCCATGATGTGATCTATCCTGGAGAATGTTCTATGTGCACTTGAGAAGAAAGTGTATTCTGTTGTTTTTGGATGGAACGTCCTATAAATATCAATTAAGTCCATCTGGTCGAATGTGTCATTTAAAGCTTGTGTTTTCTTATTTATTTTCTGTTTGGATGATCTGTCCATTGGTGTAAGTGAGGTGTTACAATCCCCTACTATTTTTGTATTACTGTCAATTTCCCCTTTTATGGCTCTTAGCATTTGCTTTATGGATTGAACTCCTCCTGTCTTGGGTACATAAATATTTACAATTGTTATATCTTCTTCTTGTATTGATCTCTTGATTATTATGTAGTGTCCTTCCTTGTCTCTTGTAATAGTCTTTATTTTAAACTTTACTTTTTCTGATATGAGTATTGTTACTCCAGCTTTCTTTTGATTTTCATTTGCATGGAATATCTTTTTCCATCCCCTCACTTTCAGTCTGTATGTGTCCCTAGGTCTGAAGTGGGTCTCTTGTAGGCAGCATATATATGGGTCTTGTTTTTTGTATCCATTCAGCCAGTCTGTGTCTTTTGGTGGGAGTATTTAATCCATTTACACTTAACATAATTATTGATATGTATGTTCCTATTCCAGTTTCTTAATTGTTTTGGATTTGTTTTTGTAGGTCTTTTCCTTCTCTTGTGTTTCCTGACTAGATAAGTTCCTTTAGAATTTGTTGTAAAGTTTGTTTGGTGGTGCTCAATTCTCTTAAATTTTGCTTGTCTGTAAAACTTTTGATTTCTCCATCAGATCTGAATGAGATCCTTGCTGGGTATAGTAATCTTGGTTGTAGGTTTTTCCCTTTCATCACTTTAAATATATCTTGCCTCTTCCTTCTGGGCTGTAGAGTTTCTGCTGAAAGATCACCTTGTGGGGATTCCTTTGTATGCTATTTGTTGCTTTTCCCTTGCTGCTTTTAATATATTTTCTTTGTGTTTAATTTTTTTAGTTTGAATAATATGTGTCTTGGCATGTTTATCCTTGGGTTTTTCTTTTATGGGATTCTCTGCATTTCCTGGACTTGACTATTTCCTTTCCCATGTTGGGTAAATTTTTGACTATAATCTTTTCAAATATTTTCTCAGATGCTTTCTTTTTTTCTTCTTCTTCTGGGATGCCTATAATTCAAATGTTGGTGCACTTAGTGTTGTCCCAGAGGTCTCTGAGACTGTCCTCCTTTTTTTTCATTCTTTTTGCTTTATTCTGCTCTGTGACAATTATTTCAACTATTCTATCTTCCAGCTCACTTATCCATTCCTCTGCCTCAGTTATTCTGCTATTGATTCCTTCTAGAGTATTTTTAATTTCATCTATTGTGTTGTTCATTACTGTTTGTTTGCTCTTTAGTTCTTCTAGGTAATTTTTAAGAGTTTCTTGTATTTTCTCTATTCTAGTTCTGAGATTTTGGATCATCTTTACTATCATTACCCTGAATTCTTTTCATGTAGTTTGCCTATTTCCTCTTCATTTATTTGTCCTTGTATGTTTTTACCTTGCTCCTTTGCCTGAAAGATAGTTCTCTGTGTTCTCATTTTGTCTAATTTATAGTATTTGAAGTGTCCTTTCCCTAGGCTGCAGGGTTGTAGTTCCTTTTGCTTATGTTCTCTGCCCCCGGTGGTGAGGTCGGTCCAGTGGCTTGCATAGGCTTCCTGATGTGAGGGACTGGTGCCTGCATTCTGGTATGTGAAGCTGAGTCTTTTCCCTCTGATGAGCAGGGCCATATCAGGTGGTGTGTCTGTGAGCTTAGTATGAGTTTATGTTGTCTGTGTGCTGATGGGTTCATTTGTGTTCCTATCTTGTTTGTTGTTTGATGTGAAGTGTCCAACACTGGGAGCTACAGGCACTTGGGTGGAGCTGTGTCTTGGATTCAGATAGAGGCCTCTGTGAGAGCACTCAAAAATTAATCTTCCCTGGGGCCGGGAATTCTCTACTGGTCCAGAAGCTTGGACTCAGTGCTCCCACCCCAGAGTCTCAAGGCCAACTTCTGGTCGAGGAACCAAGAGGCTGTAATTTGCTCATCTCAGCAATAAAGTGAATTAAAAAAAAAAAGACAAACAAACCCCCAGACAAATGGTAAAAATTAACATCAAACAAACAAAACAGAAGCAAGGAAACACACACACACACACACATATACAGAAGAAACAAAAACAGAAGCAAGTAACACAAAAAGCAAGAGAGCAACCAGACAAATGAAAGAACCCAATTATGAAATCAAACAATTTAAAAGAAAACTGATAAAAAACACAAAAACAGAAAACAAAACCAAAGCAGAGTGCCAAATGAAGAATGAAGCAAAGAAACAAAACAAAACAACAAAACTGATATAAAAAATAAAAGAAAGAAAAAGAGAAAGGGGAAAGAAGACAGAACAACAGAAAAACAACATAGAAGTAGAAACATAAAAAAATAAAACAGAGGGCTTCCCTGGTGGTGCAGTGGTTGAGAGTCCACCTGCCGATGTAGGGGATGCGGTTTCGTGCCCCGGTCCGGGAAGATCCCACATGCCACAGGGCGGCTGGGCCTGTGAGCCATGGCTACTGAGCCTGCTCTTCCAGAGCCTCTGCTCTGCAAAGGGAGAGGCCACAACAGTGAGAGGCCCACGTACTGCAAATAAATAAATAAATAAATTTTAAATAATAAAATAAAATAGAAATTATGTTAAAAAAAAGACAAAACCCCAGAGAAATGGTAAAAACAAAATCAAACAAACAAAAACTGAAACAAAGAAACATGCATGCAAAAGAAACAAAAACAGAACGAAATAAAACAAAACACGAGTGGCCATGACTTTTTAGATACAACACCAAAAGCACAATTTATAAATGAAAAAAATATGATAATTTTGACTTTATTTAACTTAAAAACTTCTGTGTTGCCAAAGACACTGTTAAGAGAAAAAAAACAAGCCACAGAGATGGGGAAAAAATTTGCAAAACACATATCAGGTAAATAACTGGTATCCAAAATATACAACAAACTCTTAAAATTCAACAACAGCAGTGTAAACAATCCAGTTAAAAAACGAACAAAAGATCTGAAGCAATATTGGTTCCTCAGGTATAAACAATATGTTACACTAATACAAGATATTAATAATAGGGTAAATTGGTGGGAGAATTCTGTACTTTTCATTCAGTTTTTCTGTAAAGCTAATACTGCTCAAAAAATATTTTATTAATCTGAAATTTTGCAATCAATTATATCAAAGACTGCTGATCAATTGGCAAGTTGTGGACTTACTTCTCTACAATTATTATTTGATACATATAACATCGATTTCATTATTAACAATTATAAAAAGTCATCTGTATCTGAGATTGCTAATTGCTTATTAATAAGTACAGAAAATAAAGCACATATATTTTAGGGGTCTGTTGACTTACATACATTTTGTCCTCAGTGTTTGAGGAACTATACACTACTTGAAAATTATTATTTTCATTTTTTCCCTTTTTTAGATTAATATTTGTTTACCAATTATTGGTCTCTGTTAGGTACTCTGAGGATATATTTGGACATTTTTATATTCTAGACAGTGTTTCTCAAAAATAGTCCATTCCTCACAGGTGGACCATGAAAGCCAATTAAATAACCCAGAACTTAATACAAAAATTATTTTCCCATATTTACAATAAAATGATGTACAATTTCATAGATTGTAAACTTTTCATATGACTGAAATGTCATATTCAATACTAAATTTAGCATTTCAACAAAAATTATCTACTCTTCAATTTCTATATTTATATATTTAGTAAGAAGGACTTGCCATGAATGACTTGACAATATTTTAAATCAACTACTGAGTATGTTGCCAGTAGATAGTTGAAGTCTCCACTATTTTGGGAAGCTCCCACTATAGCTGTCATTAGTGTCTTTTTGAATTGGTCATGTTTGTCAATTTCTAATTTTTTATGTTAACATTCTTATTGAATTATGAAGACTTTACTTTTTTCTTATGTCATTATGCTTATACTACTTTGATTAACATTTTTAAAAATCTTCTCCACTTCTTTGTTACCTAAGTTGTTTCCCATATAAAGTGGCAACAGCATAGCTGGACCTTGAGATTCACTCTTGTAGACCTCCTTTGATTATTCTCAATTTATTAGCCACAACTCAAATTTAATTTAATCTTCAGAACTTCTCAATTAAAAACATCTTAATCATACTTTTTTCTGCATAATAGAGCAATAAGATGTAATATAATCTTAATTTTCTTCAGTAGGCTAACTTCTGTGTTTTAATCAAAGGTATCATAAACCCCTTAGGAAAGTTTATTTTTATTACATATTCAATGATCCTACTCTTCTTTAAAATTGTTTATTTTGCTAATCTCTTTCCACATTGTTTATAAACACAATTCTGGCACTGACTTTCTCCTTTACTCACTCTGCCCCCCCCCAGGCAATTTGGGGTGATTAACCAGTAAGATTGAAAAGAATAATTATCTTCAAATTATTTTCTGCTTGGAATTTTACTACTCTTTTTCTCTTCCTTAACACATATCAGGAAGGTCTTAGTCCATTACTGCCTGTCACTGCCTTGGTAAATCTTTTATTCTGAGGTTCAGTAGTTTGCCTATCTGGATTTTATTCTAAAATGCATCCACCACTTTGGGATTTCTCAGCTATAAAAGGTGATGTTTTGTTTCTTAAGTAACAATGCCTATATTTCTCAATTTGTTCAAAAATGGGCAGGTCAATATACTTGTAATTTATTGGGCTTTACACAGAGGCCTCAGAAGGGTCTCCCTGATGAAGCAAAATTGTTTTTCCTAAGAAAAATATTCCTCCATTTTGAAGTTAAAGTAACAAATCCCCTATCTTTCATCAGAATTTAATATTAGAATAATGGTTTTGACATCCAAGGAATTCAGTATTTTTCCAGGGTAGAATTGGTAAATGATCTGGTACTGTATATCTAGTGGTAAGCAGTGTTCACAGATGGGAGCTGGTTAAGATTCAGTTAGCCCTAGCTGAAGAGCTTCTTATAAATTGGATCATGGCTCTTGATGACTACTTTAGATTTTATTTGAGCATGCTAATTTTATTCATAATCTTGTTGAAAATACTACCCCTAGCTATAAAAGTGTTTTCTTATCACTTTTTATTTCATTTTTCCAAATACTCTAATACTGCATTTTCTTTTCCACTACAAGGGGAAACAGAAAAATTTTACTTGTATTTGACAATTATCAGAATGCTTTCAAATAATGATCTACTTTAAAGAGTAATAACAAGAACTAATGGATGTCAGCACATTCTCTATTCTAGGACCCAGAAGAAACTATCAAGTTTATGCCAAAAGAAAAATAAATGTACTAGTATTTCAGGATAGAAGAGGACTTAAATATTTAACTACATAACATGTGTCTCTTTCATTATAACTCTTGATGAGAGTAATTTACCACTGATGTACATTGGAAGTCATCTAATTTTCTTTTGTTTGCTTTTTGTTTACCTGTACAGATAAGAATCAACTTTTAGGACTAAGTGAACATATTTAATGAAAGAATATGCCTAATTTGATTTAAGGTATAGTAAACTACTGTTCAGACAACATTTCCATTAACTTCTTATCATATTCAGTAATGGGAAAAATTCCAGCAATGGTCTCTATCCATGAACAATTAAAAATAGGAGTTTGCAAAACCAATTCTTGAACACTAACAATTATTATCAAATTATCTCTTTTAACTATGAGATGACAGGTCCCAGGTATGTGTCTTTAAAACTAGTGAAGGAAGGCATTGCCTGTGTGGGTAAGGCTGTTGATCCCTCAAGAAAGTCTTAGAGCACAGATAACTCCTTCTACAACTGTGTCCACTTACTTTATTTCTTTGCTCTTCTTCATCAATCTCTTCATCTCCCCCAGATATACCAGCTTTGCCAACCTGCTTGCATTTTCCCTGGAATGTTTCACCTTCATTGTTCCGATGTAAGTGCTATTAATTCAATAGGAGGTCACCTGATAGATAGCGCATAATCTGGCAATCATATTATTTTACCCTTTTGGGTCAACTCTCCTTATAGAAAAATTGTCTGACTAAAAGTTGAATCTGGAACTTTATGATACCAGTTTATGCTGGTACTTTAGTTAGTGTATATATTACTACAGATAGGCCTCTTTTGTAGAATATATATGAACCTTGAAAAGAGTGTGTAGTTTGTGTAATGTTACATATCTTCCAGATGCACACAAAGATCTTAAGACACTGATTAGTGAATGCTTTTGCACAGTTAATACCCTTCTATTATGGGAAAAATCTCCAATTTTCTTCTTATAATCTCTAAATTTAGATACTTGAATATGAGAATTCCTGAGCAGTACATACCTATGTTGTGTTTCAATGTTCACAAGAGAAAATACTAGAATTCTGAGCAATTTAAGGTAAATTCTGAATATAGATCTCTATTTCATAGTTGATTGAAGCACTGATATAGCCACAATGTCTCTGAATAGCTCCTATGGATTTAAAAACTATTTGCCATAAACTAAATGCACAAATAATAGTAGAGTCTGGAAATACCCTCAAAGAGCTTTTCTTTCCATAGCACTTAAAACTTGTAGGTGAGCATACTGTTAGTCTCTGTTCTATGCCCAATTCTATCTAGCAAAACAAATATTCATTTTCTAAAGCTCTGGGCTCTGAGGTGATAAATCCAGCAGAGAAAGTGACTCTCAGTAGGGATACCTGTAAAGAGTAGGGATACCTTACAAAGAGTAAGACAATATTTTGCCACGAATCAGATCTGACAAAATTACATTTGGAGATACTGTGAAGTCAGTGTGTAAGATAAGTCAAATTAAATCTTTAGAGCTTTGTTGCTATTTTCCAACTCACATCATTTTTTTTTATTTGTTACCTAGTGCCTCATTATACTTTTCTCTTGGTACAAATAGTATGAACTCTATAAATACTGTTGATTAAACTCAGTCCCTACTCCTTGTCTTGAGCCATGACAAATTCAGTTCTAATCTATAATTTCTCTCCCTCTTTACTCTGATAAAGTATTCCTGTCATAAGCTTTTTATTTTCTGGAAGCTTAATAATCTCCAGCCCAGCCTTCGTTATTATGTTAGTGCCACTCCTCACCAACCCTAATTACTCTTCCCCACACTTGGCTGACTGATCTTCTCAATTCATTATTCTTTTAGTCTCATTCATTTCACCTAGGCCTTAAATAGAAACATTTTTTCATCTCCTGGGAAGGATTTATAGGTTATTTTATATGTCCCTACATATTTCTCAGTTTAATAATAATTATGTCCTACAAGGAAAATAGACTATGAACTGCAAGAGCACCACAGTGAGCCTAGTGTCTACCACAGTGTCAGTCATAAGACTTCATTAAATTACCCATTCATTCACTCACTCATTTACACCTCCTGCTTTCAGACATTTACTGAACAACTACTACTTGTCAATCATGTTGATGAGTGCTCCAGGGAATGTATAAGTGACTAGAATACCATTTTTTTTCTCTCTAGTAGCTCAATCTTAAAGAGACAGACATGTCCACAAATAACTACAGTATGTCAAATTCTATAATAGAGGTTTGAAAAAGTTCCGAGGCAAATTAAGTGTTCACCCTTTGAAGAATTGAGAGAAGACATCTCAAAGGAAATTATATTTAGTTTGGCTGACAGGTTACAATTAGATTCAATACATAAAAATTGAAAAAGGGCTTCCCAAGAAAAGAAATATCATGTGCAAAGAGTAGGGTATTAAAGAATATGACTTTTTCAGGGAACAGGAAAAAATTATTGGTAGCTGGAGCATGAAGTGCAAAAGAGGTAATAATTGGAGATAGGGAAAATAAGTCAGATTTTGGCATTATTGCAGAAGGTCTTATATGTCACAGAATAAATTTGAACTTTTTCTATACATTATAGATAGGCAATAGAAGTCAGTTTGTTGTTCATTTTTTGAAAAATAAAGACTGAAGTCTGTTACAAAGGATAATTTAAATGAAGAAAATATATTTTTCTAGAAAAAATGACAAAATAATTCTGATCTTTCTTGAGCAGAATGATTATTGGCAAATGCTAAATTACAAATATTGTCCTCATAATAAATTTATAATGTAAAGAAAAATAATGGTGATTAGGCAGCAACAGGGAATTTTGGTTATAAACCTTCACCATGGAGAAAATGTGAGCAGAAGTAGAAAAGAGAGAAAGAGGCATCCAGGGATTGAAAGCAACTCTTTTCCCCCTTTCCTGTTTGCCTATTTCTGTTCCACTCTAACCTTAAAAGAACCTAATTATAGGAATGAGATCACTAAACAAATGAAACTAACTCCTGACTTATGCTCTCCTGAATGCACACCATGCCTTGTCTAATCTGTTGATTATTTTCCTAGATAAGTAGAAGTAATAATGAAGATTTAAGCAGTTAAAACATGACTATCTGTCTACTCCAAAAAGCCCTCTTAGCAATCCTGCAGGCAGGTCACACAGGCAAGGTAACATATGAAGAAGGAGTCAGCCAGTCTGCACTTAATGGAGAATGATGCAGAAACCAAGGCTTTCCTCGATGATTCACTGAAATTCTTCCCCCTCTGTTTTTCTCTTTAAAAACTGTCAGAAAAAAAAAAGAAAGAAAAAAATACTGTCAGGGCTGGGCAGAAACTCTGGAGTTGGTCTCTGGACACAAGTTCACCTTCTCCCCAGGTTGCTGGCTTTTCTGATTAAAGCACCTTTCTTTTCTAGTGACACTTGACTCTTGAGTTATTAGATTATAAGCAGTGAACAACCAAACTTAGATTTGGTTTCAGGATAATGGATGCAATGATAGAAGAAAAGAAAGAAAGACCAAATGATCAAAGGAGATGCAACTATTGCTCATGTCTTGATCTTCACTTTTATTCTATCCTTGACTGTTGAATGTTTCTCAGGAAGACTCGGGTATTTCATATTGCTACGGCAACAGCCCAAAGATGTTTAAGAATATCCTTTCTTCTCCCTTTCTTACCTAATGTGATAATACCAACAACATGTATTTTTTTTTTTTTTTGGTGGTACGCAGGCCTCTCACTGTTGTGGTCTCTCCCGTTGCAGAGCACAGGTTCTGGACATGCATGCTCAGCGGCCATGGCTCATGGGCCTAGCCGCTCCACAGCATGTGGGATCTTCCCAGACCGGGGCACGAACCCGTGTCCCATGTATCAGCAGGAGGACTCTCAACCACTGTGTCACCAGGGGAGCCCAACATGTATAATTTGTATATATATTTTAATAAGTACTTCTAATAATAATTATTACTATTATTACCAATATTTACTGCCAGGCAATCTGCTAAGTACTTACATTATTTCAGTTAATTCTTATAATCACACAACAAATTAGTTTTCATTCATGTTTCAGTCTTATCTAATTGGTTACCAAGTGCTCTGGGTAAAATCTGAGACATGTCTATTGACTCTTACTCTTCTTTCCACTCATACTGTCATTTTCATTATATGAGCGCTCATATATTTTTCTTATAAACTACTACAACAACTTTATATTTTGTCTTTCTGCTACCAATTATTTTTTGCTCCAGTATATTTGTCATACAATATTTTTCATATTCTTGTAACAAAAACTGACCACTCTTTTAATAAACCTATATTAACAAGCATGTTACTAAGCACTTCCAGCCTGTGTTAATAAAAATGAAGATATTGACCTTCATAAACATAATTTCTCTGTTTCTATAACTCTAAAAAGTTGATGTAAGATACTGCAATGTTTTTTTTTCTGTTTCAGTGATCTCTTTATTCACAGATCCATAGATTATATACACAACATGCATAATGTTACATAAATCTGAACATATTTTTTTCTAACATTGTTATTGGAGTATAATTGCTTTACAATGGTGTGTTAGTTTCTGCTATATAAAAAAGTGAATCAACTATACATATACATATATCCCCATATCTTTTCCCTCTTGTGTCTCCCTCCCTCCCACACTCCATATCACACCCCTCTAGGTGGTCACAAAGCACTGAGCTGACCTCCCTGTGCTATGTGGCTGCCTCCCACCAGCTACCCACTTCACGTTTGGTAGTGGATATATGTGCATGCCACTCCCCCACCTCTCACCAACCTACCCTTCCTCCTCCCTGTATACTCAAGTCCACTCTCTAGTAGGCCTGTGTCTTAATTCCCCTCCTGGCCGTAGGTTCTTCATGACAATTTTTTTTTTTTAGATTCCATATATATGTGTTAGCATATGGTACTTGTTTTCTCCTTCTGACTTACATCACTCTGTATGACAGACTCTAGGTCCATCTACCTCACTACAAATAACTCAATTTAGTTTCTTTTTATGGCTGAGTAATATTGTATTGTATATATGTGCCACATCTTCTTTATCCATTCATCTGTTGATGGACACTTAGGTTGCTTCCATGTCCTGGCTACTGTAAATAGAGCTGCAATGAACGTTTTGGTACATGACTCTTTTTGAATTATGGTTTTCTCAGGGTATATGCCCAGTAGTGGGATTGCTGGGTCGAATGGAAGTTCGATTCCTAGCTTTCTAAGGAACATCCATACTGTGCTCCATAGAGGCTGTATCAATTTACATTCCCACCAACAGTGCAAGAGGGTTCCCTTTTTCCCCACACCCTCTCCAGCATTTACTGTTTGTAGATTGTTTGATGATGGCCATTCTGACCAGTGTGAGATGATATCTCATTGTAGTTTGGATTTGCATTTCTCTAATGATTAATGATGTTGAGCATTCTTTCATGTGTTTGTTGGCAACCTGTATATCTTCTTTGGAGAAATGTCTATTTAGTTCTCCTGCCTATTTTGGGATTGGGTTGTTTCTTTTTTGATATTGAGCTGCATGAGCTGCTTGTAAATTTTGGAGATTAACCCTTTGTCAGTTGCTTCATTTGCAAATATTTTCTCCCATTCTGAGGGTTGTCTTTTCAGCTTGTTTATGGTTTCCTTTGTGGTACAAAAGCGTTTAAGTTTCATTAGGTCCCATTTGTTTATTTTTGTTTTTATTTCCATTTCTCGAGGACATGGGTCAAAAAGTATCTTGCTGTTATTTATGTCATAGAGTGTTTTGCCTATATTTTCCTCTAAGAGTTTGAGAGTGTCTGGCCTTATATTTAGGTCTTTAATCCATTTTGAGTTTATTTTTATGTATGGTTTTAGGGATTGTTCTAATTTCATTCTTTTACATTTAGCTGTCCAGTTTTCCCAGCACAACTTATTGAAGAGGCTATCTTTTCTCCACGGTGTACCTTGTCCCCTTTATCAAAGATAAGGTAACCGTATGTGCATGGTTTTACGCTGGGATTTCTATGCTGTTCTATTGACCTATATTTCTATTTTTGTGCCAGTACCATAGTGTCTTGATTACTGTATCTTTGCAGTATAGTCTGAAGTCAGGGAGCCGTATTCCTCCAGCTCAGTTTTTTTTTTCTCAAGATTTCTTTCACTATTCGAGGTCTTTTGTGTTTCCACACAAATTCTGAATTTTTTTTCTCCAGTTCTGTGAAAAATGCCATTGGTAGTTTGATAGGGATTGAATTGAATCTGAAAGGGATTGAATTGAATCTGAAGATTGCTTTGGGTAGTATAATCAATTTCACAATGTTGATTTTTCCAGTCCAAGAACATGGTATATCTCTCCATCTATTTGTATCATCTTTCATTTCTTTCAACAGTGTCTTATAATTTTCTGCATAGAGGTCATTTGTCTCTTTAGGTAGGTTTATTCCTAGATATTTTATTCTTTGTGTTGCAATGGTAAATGGGAGTGTTTTCTTGATTTCACTTTCAGATTTTTCATCCTTAGTGTATAGGAATGCAAGAGATTTATGTCCATTAATTTTCTATCCTGCTACTTTACCAAATTCATTGATTAGATCTAGAAGTTTTCTGGTCGTATCTTTAGGATTCACTATATAGAATATCATGTCATCTGCAAACGGTGACAGCTTTACTTCTTCTTTTCTGATTTGGATTCCATTTATTTCTTTCTCTTCTATGATTGCTGTGGCTAAAACTTCCAAAACTATCTTGAATAATAGTGATGAGAGTGGGCAACCTTGTCTTGTTTCTTATCTCAGTGGAACTGGTTTCAGTTTTTCACCATTGAGGATGACATTGGCTGTAGGTTGGTCATATATGGCCTTTATTATGTTGATGAAAGTTTCCTTTATGACTACTTTCTGGAGGGGTTTTATCATAAATGGGTGTTGAATTTTGTTGAAAGCTTTCTCAGCATCCATTGAGATGATCACATGGTTTTTCACCTTCAACTTGTTAATATGGTGTATCACATTGATTCATTTTTGCATCTATGTTCATCAATGATATTGGCCTGTAGTCTTCTTTCTTTGTGACATCCTTGTCTGCTTTTGGTGTCAGGGAGATGGTTGCCTCATAGAATGAGTTTGGGAGTGTTCCTCCCTCTGCTATATTTTGGAAGATTTTGAGAAGGGTAGGTGTTAGCTGTTCTCTAATGTTTGTTAGAATTTGCCTGTGAAGCCATCTGGTCCTGGGCTTTTGTTTGTTGGACGATTTTTCATCACAGTTTCAATATTAGTGCTTGGGATTGGTCTGTTCATATTTTCTATTTTTTCCTCTTTCAGTCATGGAAGGTGGTGCATTTCTAAGAATTTGTCCATTTCTTCCAGGTTGTCCATTTTATTGGCATAGAGTTGCTTGTAGTAATCTCTCCTAATTCTTTGTATTCTCTAGTGTCAGTTGTTACTTCTCCTTTTTCATTTCTAACTCTATTGATTTGAGTCTTCTCCTTTTTTTCTTGATAAGTCTGGCTAATGATTTATCAATTTTGTTTATCTTCTCAAAGAACGAGCTTTTAGTTTATTGATCTTTGTTATCGTTTCCTTAATTTCTGTTTCATTTATTTCTGATGTAATCTTTATGATTTCTTTCCTTCTGCTAACTTTGCTTTTGTTTTTTTTTCTTCTTTCTCTAATTGCTTTAGGTGTAAGTTTAGGTTGTTTATTTGAGATGTTTCTTCTTTCTTGAGGTAGGATTGTATTGCTATCAACTTGCCTCTTAGAACAGCTTTTGCTGTATCCCATAGGTTTTGGGTCATCGTGTCTGCATTGTCATTTGTTTCGAGGTATTTTTTGATTTCTTCAGTGATCTCTTGGTTAATAAGTAGTGTATTGTTTAGCCTCCATGTGTTTGTGTTTGTTACAGATTTTTTCCTATAATTAATATCTAGTCTCAGAGCATTCTGGTCGAAAAGATACTTGATACAATTTCAATTTTCTTAAATTTACCAAGGCTTGATTTGTGACTCAAGATATGATCTATCCAGGAGAATGTTCCATGAGCACTTGAGAAGAATGTGTATTCTGTTGTTTTTGGAGGGAATGACCCATAAATATCAATTAAGTCCATCTTGTTTAATGTATCATTTAAAGCTTGTGTTTCCTTATTTATTTTCATTTTGGATGCTCTGTCCATTGGTGGAAGTGGGGTGTGAAAGTCCCCTACTATGATTGTGTTACAGTAAATTTCCCCTTTTATAGCTCTTAGTATTTGCCTTGTGCATTGAGGTGCTCCTATGTTGGGTTCATAAATATTTACACTTTTTATATCTTCTTCTTGAATTGATCCCTTGATCATTATGTAGTGTCCTACTTTGTCTCTTGTAATAGTCCGTGTTTTAAAGTCTATTTTGTCTGATCAGAGAATTGCTACTCCAGCTTTCTTTTAGTTTGCATTTGCATGGAATATCTTTTTACATCCCCTCACTTTCAGTCTGTATGTGTCCCTAGGTCTGAAGCGGGTCTCTTGTACACAGCATATATACGGGTCTTGTTTTTGTGTCCATTCGGCCAGTCTGTTTTTTGTTTGGAGCATTTAATCCATTTGCATTTAAGGTAATTATCAATATGTATGTTCGTATTACCATTTTCTTTATTGTTTTGGGTTTGTTATTGTGGGTCTTTTCCTACTCTTGTGTTTCCTGCCTAGAGATATTCCTTTAGCGTTTTTTGTAAAGCTGGTTTGGTGGTGTTGAATTCTCCTAGTTTTGCTTCTCTGTAAAGGTTTTAATTTCTCTGTCAAATCTGACTGAGATCCTTGCTGGATACAGTAATCTTGGTTGTAAGTTTTTTCTCCTACATCACTTTAAATATGTCCTGCCACTATTTTCTGGCTTGCAGAGTTTCTGCTGAAAACTAGCTGCTAACCTTATGGGGATTCCCTTGTGTGTGTTCTTTTTCCCTTGCTGATTTTAATATATTTTCTTTGCATTTAATTTTTCATAGTTTGACTAATATGTGTCTTGTCATATTTCTCCTTCATTTTATCCTGTATTGGACTCTCTTTGTTTCCTGGACTTGATTAACTCTTTCCTCTCCCATATTTCAGACCTTTTCAACTATAATCACTTCAAATATTTTCTCAGTCACTTTCTTTTTCTCTTCTTCTTCTGGAACCCCTGTAATTCAAACTTTGGTGCATTTAATGTTGTCTGAGAGGTCTCTGAGACTGTCCTATATTCTTTTCATTCTTTTTCCTTTATTCTTCTCTGCAGTAGTTATCTCCACTGTTTTATCTTCCAGGTCAGTTTTCTGTTCTTTTGCCTCAGTTATTCTGCTATTTATCCCTTCTAGAGAATTTTTAATTTCATTTATTGTGCTGTTCATCACTGTCTGTTTGCTCTTTAGTTCTTCTAGGCCTTTGTTAAACATTTCTTATATTTTCTTCTTTCTATTTCCAAAATTTTGGATCATCTTTACTATCATTATTCTGAAATCTTTTTCAGGTAGACTGCCTATTTCCTCTACATTTTTTAGGTCTGGTGGATTTTTGCCTTTCTCCTTCATCTCCTGGGTGTTTCTCTGTCTTCTCATTTTGCTTAACTTACTGCTTTGGGGCCTCCTTTTCACAGGCTGCAGGTTCGTAGTTCCTGCTGTTTTTTTTTTTGTTTGTTTTTGTTTTTTTGCCGTACGCAGGCCTCTCACTGTTGTGGCCTCTCCCGCTGTGGAGCACAGGCTCTGGACGCGCAGGCTCAGCGGCCATGGCTCAAGGGCCAAGCTGCTCGGTGGCATGTGGGGTCTTCCTGGACCGGGGCACGAGCCCATGTCCCCTGCATCGGCAGGCGGACTCTCAACCACTGCGCCACCAGGGAAGCCCTATTCCTGCTGTTTTTGGTGTCTGTCCCCAGTGGCTAAGTTTGGTTCAGTGGTTTGCATAGGCTTCCTTGTGGAGGGGACTTGTGCCTGTGTTCTGGTGGATGACGCTGTATCTTGTCTTTCTGGTGGGCAGGTCCACGACTGGTGGTGTGTTTTGGGGTGTCTGTGGCATTATTATGATTTTTGGTAGCCTCTCTGCTAACGTATGGGCTTGTATTCCTGTCTTTCTAGTTGTTTGGCATAGGGTGTCCATCTCTGTAGCTTGCTGGTCTTTCAGTGGAGCTGGGTCTTGGCATTGAGATGGAGATCTCTGGGAGATTTTCACCGTTTGATTTTACGTGGAGCTGGGATGTCTCTTGTGGACCAGTGTCCTGTATTTGGCTATCTCACCTCAGAGGCACAGCCCTGACACCTGGCTGGAGCACCAAGAGCCTGTCATCCACATGAAAAAACAGAAAAAAAGAGAAAAAAATATATATATATATATATATCTTTGCTCACAAAGTCCACTTCCTCAATTTGAGATGATTCGTTGTCTATTCAGGTATTCCACAGATGCAGCATACATCACGTTGATTGTGGAGGTTTAATCTGCTGATACTGAGGCTTCTGGGAGAAATTTCCCTTTCTCTTCTTTGTTCGCAGAGCTCCTGGTGTTCAGCTTTTGATTTGGCCCTGTGTCTGCCTGTAGGTTGCCTCAGGGCATCCGTTCTTTTCTCAGACAGGACGGGGTTAAAGGAGTAGCTGGTTCAGGGGCTCTGGCTCCCTCAGGCCCAGGGGAGGGAGTGGTCCGGAGTGCAGGATGAGGTTGTGGTGGCAGAGGCAGGCATGACCTTGTACCAGCCTGAGGTGTGCCATGTGTTCTCCCAGGGAAGTTGTCCCAGGATCATGGGACCCTGACAGTGGTGGGCTGCACAGGCTCCCAGGAGTGGAGGTGTGGATAGTGACCTTTGCTTTCACACAGGCTTCTCCGTGGCTGCAGCAGCAGCCTTAGGGTCTCATGACCAACTCTGTGTTCCGCGCTGAGAGCCACAGCTCGCACCCATCTCTGGAGGTTCTTTAAGCAGCCGTCTTAAAGCAGGTCCTTTTATCTGCTCTCCTCACTCACTAGGAAACAAAGAGGCAAGAAAAGGTCTCTTTCCTCTTAGGCAATTCCAGACCTTTTCCCAGACTCTCTCCCGGCTATCCGTGGCGCACTAGCCCCCTTCAAGCTGTGTTCATGCAGCCAACCCCAGTCCTCTCACTGGGGTCTGACCTCCGAAGCCTGAGCCTCAGCTCCCAGCCCCCACCTGTTCTGGTGGGTGAGCCGACAAGCCTCTTGGACTGGTGAGTGCTGGTTTGGACCAGTCCTCTGTGTGGGAATTTCTCCACTTTGCCCTCCGCACCCCTGTTGCTGTGCTGTCCTCTGTGGCCTGAAGCTTCCCCGCTCTGCCTCCCGCAGTCTCCACCCACGAAGGGGCTTCCTAGTGTGTGGAAACCTTTCCTCCTTCACAGCTCCCTTCCACTGGTACAGGTCCTATCCCTATTCTTTTGTCTCTGTTTTTCCTTTTTTCTTTTGCCCTACCCAGGTATGTGGGGAGTTTCTTGCCTTTTGGGAGGTCTGAGGTCTTCTGGCAGCATTCAGTCAGTATTCTGTAGGAATTGTTCCACATGTAGATGTATTTCTGATGTATTTGTGGGGAGGAAGTTGATCTCCATGTCTTACTCTTCCGCCATCTTGAAGCTCCTCCAGATATTGCAATCTTGAAGAATACCTATTACCCAGTATTTTTAGGAATATTCTGAGGAAAGCTTACATTACAACTCACAAATATTTTACTCTCATGCAGTCTTTACTGTTTTGCCAGGTTATGCTGTTGTAGCTAACAGTCTCTTATTTTTCTTTTAGGCTTAGTTTCCTTTCAGAAGGCTCCGCCACACTGCTTGGCTACTCTTTTGTTTTCTGAGATATGCCCATACACAAATGAACCCCCGAACAAGAAATTCCAACACATGAGTTGTTTTTCCATCATGTTATAATCACAATGATAGAAGAAAAGAAAGAAAGACCAAATGATCAAAGGAGATGCAACTATTGCTAATGTCTTCATCTTCACTTTTATTCTACCCTTGACTGTTAAATGCTTCTCAGGAAGACTCGGGTATTTCATATTGCTAAGGCAAGAGCCCAAAGATGTTTAAGAATATCCTTACATCTCCCTTTTTTACCTAATGTGATCCTACCAACAAAATGTATAATTTTTATATATAATTTAATAAAAAGTATATCTAATAATAATTATCACTATTATTACCAATATTATTGAAGCACCATTACATGCCAGGTAATATGCTAAATACTTACATTATTTCAGTTAATTTTAAAAGGCATCTGCTACTTCAAATGTTAAAGCAACAACACAAAATTACAAGGAACATGAAAAGTCACAAAAACACGTCATCACAAAAAGATAATGTCTCCAAAAACCAAGCTCAGAGACATAAAATTTTGTGATCTGATAAAGAATTTTAAAATAGCTGTTTTCAAGAAACTCGATGAGCTAAAGAAAACTCAGAAAGACAATTTAACAAAATTATGAAAATAAAAATAAGGTTCAAATGAGATATTTACCAAAGAAATAGAAATCATAACAAAGAACCAAGCAGGCACTCTGAAGCTGTAGAACAAATGAATGAAATTAAAAAAAAAAAAAAAGTAGTAGAGAACATCTGTGGTAGAGTAGAGCAAGTGAAAATAAAAGAAGTGAGTTAGAGGATAGGAATTTTGAAATAAACCAATTACAGTAGAATGAAGAAAAAGAAGTGAAAAGAGTAAAGAAAACTTACATGACCTATGAGAATACACCAAAAGAACAAATATTAGATCAATTAATAGTCCATAATTACAAGAGTAAAAGAAGGATGCAAAGAGTTTATTTAAAGACATAATAGCTGAGAACTTCCCAAACCAGGGGAGAGACTTGGACATCCAAGTTTATAAAGCAAATAAATCACCTTATTATCTTAATGTTAAAAGACTTTCTCCAAGACACATTATAACTAAACACTCAAAAATCAAATATAAAGAGAGAATTTAAAAGAGAGAGAGAGAAAACATTGTAACCTACAAGGGAAGGCTCATTAGGCTATCAGCAGATTTCTCAGCAGAAACCTTACAGAGCAGAAAAGAGTGGAATGACATATTTAAAGTGTTAAAAGAAAAAGAAATTGCTCCTCAGTAATACTTTATCGTTCAAAATTATCTTTCAGATTGAAGGAGAGTATGATCAGGCCTCATAAGATGGCTGCTCTCTTGCACTCTTGCCCCACCAGGCCTGCCTCACCCTTACATTATGTACATGTTTGACTACCATACCTAAGCTGAAAATTTAATCAGTAACTATCTGTGTGATCAGCCCGACCCCCAGCTTGTTCTAGCACTTGGGCCAGAATGCTCCATCAACTGGTCATCAGCAGGAAACAGTGACACTCGAAACAGTTGCTAACCCAAAAAGCTAAAGGGGGATGTGTTCAGCAGTTACTCTGGCAACCAAGAAACATGATGGCATGCCGCCTATAACTGATAGCTTACTCCCCCCGTGTAGCAAAGATTGCTGCTGGGTCCTGCATGACATCAGCCTTACACAGTGGAATGTTGCTCCAGGACCCTTACCTCTGACTTGTAAGATTCCCTTTCCAATAAATTACTGATGTCTCTAACACTGACTCCAGATTCCTTCTCGGGTCTAGTGGCTGGACAATTGCAAATATTCAAAGACAGTGGGGCACAGCCTAACAAGGGGAAATAATGACTTTTCTAGACAAACAAAACCTAAAAGAGTTTACCACCACTAGACTGTCCTTGCAAGAAATGCTAAAAGGAATTCTTCAGGCTGAAATGAAAATATGTTAACAGTGACATGAAAACATACGAAAGTATACAACATACTGGTAAAGGTAAATACACAGTCAGAATTAGAAAGGTCTAATTCTGTAATAGGTTGGTGTGTTACCCACTTTACTATTGTATAAACATCAAAGGAAAATATTAAAGACAATTATAGCTACTATAATTTGTTAATAAGTACACAATAAAAAGAGGTAAAAATACAAAAGGAGGGAAGCTTTTGTAAATAATTAAAGTAAGTTTCTAGTAGTTTTGCCCATTCTCACCACTATTATTCAACACAGATTTGGAAGTCCTAGCCACAGCAATCAGAGAAGAAAAATAAATGAAAGGACTACAAATTGGAAAAGAAGTAAAACTTTCACTGTTAGCAGATGACATGGTACTATACATAGATAATACTAAAGTTGCCAACAGAAAACTTCTAGAGCTAATCAATAAATTTGGTAAAGTTGCAGGATACAAACTTAATGCACAGAAGTCACTTGCATTCCTATACACTAACAATGAAAGATCAGAAAGAGAAATTAAGGAAACAACCCCATTCATCACTGCAAGGAAAAGAATAAAATACCTAGGAATAAGCCTACCTAAGGAGGTAAAAGATCTGTATACAGAAAACTATAAGACACTGATGAAATAAATCAAAGATGGCACAAACAGATGGAGAGATACACCATGATCTTCGATTGGAAGAATCAATAATGTGAAAATGACTACACTACCCAAAGCAATCTACAGATTCAATGCAATACCTATCAAATTACTACAGCATTTTTTACAGAACTAGAACAAAAAATCTTAAAACTTATATGGAGACACAAAAGACCCCAAATAGCCAAAGAAATCTTGAGAGAAAAAAATGGAGCTGGAGGAATCAGACTCCCTGATATTAGACTATATTACAAAGCTACAAAAATCAAGACAATATGATACTGGCACAAAAACAGAAATATAAATCAATGGAACAGGATAGAATGTGCAGAGATAAACCCATGCACCTATGGTCAACTAATCTATGACAAAGGAGACAAAGATATACAATGGAGAAAAGACAGCCTCTTCAATAAGTGGTGCTGGGAAAATTGGACAGCTACATGTAAAATAATTAAATTAGAATACTCCCTAATACCATACACAAAAATAAACTCAAAATGGATTAAAGACCTAAATGTAAGATTGAAAACTATAAAAGTCTTAGAGGAAAACATAGAAAGAACACTCTTTGACAGAAATCACAGCAAGATCTTTTTTGACCCACCTCCTAGAGTAATGGAAATAAAAGCAAAAATAAACAAATGGGACCTAATGAAACTTAAAAGCTTTTGTACAGCAAAGGAAACCATGAACAAGACAAAAAGACAACCCTCAGAATGGGAGAAAATATTTGTAAAAAAAATCAATGGACAAAGGATTAATCTCCAAAATATATATACAGCTCATGCAGCTCAATATTTAAAAAACAAACATCACAATCAAAAAATGGGCAAAGGGCTTCCCTGGTGGCGCAGTGGTTGAGAGTCTGCCTGCCGATGCAGGGGACACAGGTTCGTGCCCCAGTCCGGGAAGATCCCACATGCCGCGGAGCGGCTGGGCCCGTGAGCCATGGCCGCTGAGCCTGTGCGTCCAGAGCCTGTGCTCCGCAACGGGAGAGGCCACAACAGTGAGAGGCCCACATACCGCAAAAACAAAACAAAAACAAACAAACAAACAAAAAAATGGGTAGAAAACCTAAATAGACATTTCTCTAAAGAAGAGTTATAGGTATCCAACAAACACATGAAAAGCTGCTGAACATCACTAATTATTAGAGAAATGCAAATCAAAACTACTATAAGATATCACCTCACACCAGTTAGAATGGGCATCATCAGAAAATCTACAAACAACAAAAGCTGGAAAGGATGTGGAGAAAAGGGAATCCTCTTGCACTTTTGGTGGGAATGTAAACTGATACAGCCACTATCGAGAACAGTATGGAGGTCCCTTAAAAAAACTAAAAATAAAATTACCATATGACTCAACAATCCCACTACTGGGTATATACCTAGAGAAAACCACAATTCAAAAAGACACATGCACCCCAATGTTCATTGCAGCACTATTTACAATAGCCAGGTCATGGAAGCAACCTAAATGCCCATCAACAGACAAATGGATAAAGATGTGGTACATATATACAATGGAATATTACTCAGCCATAAAAAGGAATGAAATTGGGTCATTTGTAGAAACTTGCATGGACCTAGAGAGTGTCATACAGAGTGAAGTAAGTCAGAAAGAGAAAATCAAATATCATATATTAATGCATATATGTGGAATCTAGAAAAATAGTACAGATGAACCAGTTTGTAAGGCAGAAATAGAGACACAGATGTAGAGAACAAAGGTACGGACACCAAGGGGGGAAAGTGGGGTCGGGGTGGCTGGTCTGATGAATTGGGAGATTAGGACTGACATATATACACTAATATATATACAATAGATAACTAATAAGAACCTGCTGTATAAAAAAATTAATAAATTTTTTTAAAGTTTCTACCAGCTTAAAATGGACTATATTATCTATGGTATATCTTTATGTAAGCCTTATGGTAACTACAAATCAAAAACCTAGAATATGTGCACAAAGGATAAGAAAAGAGCATACTACTATGGAAAATCACCAGTTTTCCATAGTAGTATGGAAAGGTAGGTAGAAACAGAGGGAAAAAGAAACAATGGGAATACAAAACAACCAGACACAATTAATAAGATTGCATTAGTAAATCCTTTTGTATCAATGATAACTCTAAATAAAGGTGGATTGAATTCACCAATCAAATAGTACAAAGTGGCCGGCTGGATTAAAAAAATGCATGATCCAACTATATGCTGCCTATTAGAGACTCACATCAGGTTGAAGGACACTCATAGGCTTAAAGTTAAGGTTTTGAAAAACATATCCCATGCAAGCAAAAACCTTTTAGAAAGCAGAGATAGCTATACTTATTTCAGAAAAAAAAGTAGACTTTAAGGCAAAAACAGTAACCAGAGACAAAGAAGGTCAGTATATAATGACAAACATGTCAATTCATCAAGAAAATATATCATAATTATAAACACATCCAACATAGGAGCACCTAAATATATTAAGCAAACACTACCAGTCTGAAGGGAGCAACAGACAATAATATATTAACAGTAGGGAACTTCATTACCCCACATCCAGTAATGGATAGATCATCCAGGTGGAAAATCAAAAAGGAAACATTGGACTTGTAGCATACATTAGACAAAATGGACCTAACAGATATTTATAGAACATTCCATCTTACAGAAGCAGAATACACAATCTTCTCAAGTGATTACAGAACATTCTTCAGAACAGAACATATATTGGAGTAAAAAAAGTCTTAGAAATTTGAAGAAGATTGAAATTATATCAAGTACTCTTCCAACCACAATGGTATGAAACCAGAAATCAATAAGAGGAAAGCTGGAAAATATACAAATATTTGGAAATTAAACAATACCCTCCTGAAAAACCAGTGAGTCAAGGTAGAAATCAAAAGGTAAATTTAAGAAATCTTGGAACAAATGAAAATGGAAAAACATACTAAAACTTATAAGATGCTGCAAAGTCATTTCTGAGAAGGAAGTTTGTAATCATAAATGCATATATTAAAAAAACTCAAATAAACAATTTAACTTTACAATTCAGAAGAACAAATTAAGTCCAAGTTAGCAGAAGGAAGGAATAACAAAGATTACAGCAGAAATAAATAAAATAGAGACCAGAAATAAAATAGAAAAAAATGAAAAACTAAGATCTTTTTCAAAAAGATAAATAAAATTCATATTGGCTAGAGTAATTAAGAAAAAGAGAGAGAAGATGCAAATAAATAAAATCAGAAATGAAAAAGGAGACATTACAACTACAGAAATAAAAAGGATCATAAGAGATTACTATTAACAATTAATATATGTCAAAAATTTAATAGCCAAAAGAAATGGATAAATTCCTAGAAACATACAACTTACCAAGACTGAATCAGGAAGAAACAGAAATTCTAAAGAGACCAATAATGAGTAAGGAGATTGAGCCCTTAATCAAAAAACTCAAACACAGAAAAGCCCAAGACCAAATGGCTTCACAGGTAAATCCTATTACATATTTAAAGAAGAATCAATGCCAAAGTTTCTCCAACTCTTCCAAACAATTGAAGAAGAGCAAGCACTTCCAAGCTCATTTTACAAGGCTAGCATTACTCTGATACCAAAGTCAGATAAAGACACTACAAGAAATGAAAACTATAGACCAATATCCCAATGAATATAAATACAAAATTCTCAATAAAATATTAGCAAATTTAATTCAAGAACACATTAAAAAGATTATACCCCATGACCAAGTAGGGTTTTATCCCTGGGATGCATAAATTATTCAACATATGTGAATCAATAAAGTTGATACACCATATTAATAGAATAAGCAATAAAAATTAAATGATCAGCTCAATAAACACACAAAAAAAGCATATGACAAAATACAACGTTTAATGATAAAATCACTCAATAAATTGGGTATAGAAGGAACATATTTCAACATAATAAGTCCACATATGGAAAACCCACAGTTAACATTATACTCAATGGTGAAAAGCTGAAAGCTTCTCCTCTAAGATTAAAAAATAAGACAAGGGTGTCCACTCTCACCAATCCTATTCAACATATTACTGTAAGTTCTAGCAATACAAAGAAATAAAAAGCATCTAAATCAGAAAAGAAGTAAAATTGTAATTGTTTGCAGATGATATGACAATATATATAAAAAACCCTAAAGCCTCCACCAAAAACCTGTTGGAACTGATCAACAAATTCAGTAAAGTTGCAGGAAATAAAATCAACACATAGAAATCAACTGCATTGGTATACAACTGCATTTGTATACAATACATTTGTATTGTAACAATGGAACATCTGAAAAAACATTAAAGAAAACTATCCCATTCACAATAGCATTAAAAAAATAGAATAAGAAATAAAGTTAACCAAGAAAGTGAAAGTTCTGTACAATAAAAACTACATGACTTTGGTGAAAGAAATCAAAGAATACCAAAAAAATGGAACAATATTCCATGTCATGAATCAGAAAAACTAATATGGTTAAAATATTTATACTACCCAAAACCATGTATATATTCAATTCAATCCCTATCAAAATTCCAATTTTTCACAGAAAAAAAAAAATCCTAAAATTTGTCTGGAAGCACAAAAGACCCTGAATAGAAAAAACAATCATGGGAAAGAAGGACAAAGTCAGAGACATCACAGTTTCTGATTTCAAACTATACTACAATGCTATAATAATTAAAACAGTATGGTATTGGCATGAAAATAGACACACAGACCAAAGAAACAGAATAGAGAGCTCAGAAATAAATACATGCATTTACAGTCAACTAATATTTGACAAGGAAGCCTGAAACACTCAATGGGGAACAGAAAGTCTCTTCAACAAATACTGTTAGGAATACTGCATAACCACATAAATTGGACAGCTATCTTACACCACTCACAAAAATGAACTCAAAATGGATTAAAGACTCAAACATAAGACTTAATACCATAAAACTCCTGGAAGAAAACATAGGTGTTAAGCTCCTTGATATTGGTATTGAAAATTATATTTATAGATAGGACACCAAAAGCACAAGCAACAAAAGCAAAAATAAACAAGTAGACTACATCAAACTGGCAAGCTTTTGTACAACAAAAGAAACAATCTAAAAAATGAAAAAAACGTACAGAATGGGAGAAAAAATTTGTAACCATATACCAGATAAGAGGTTAATATCCAAAAAATATAAACTCATACAGTTCAATTACAAGAAACAATCTAATTTTAAAATGGACGGAGGAATTAAATAGACATTTTTCCAAAGAAGATATTCAAATGGCCAATAGGTACATAAAAAGATGCACAACATCATCAGGGAAATGCAAGTCAAAAATCACATTGAGATATTACCTCACACCTGTTAGAATGGCTGTCCTGAAGAAGGCAAGAGATAACAAGCATTGTTAAGGATGTGGAAGAAAAGGAATCTTTGTACACTGTTGGTGAAAATGAAAATTGGTTCAGCCATTATGGAAAAGAGTATTGAGGTTCCTCAATAAGTTAAAAGTAGAGCTACCATATCATCCAGCAGTTCTACTTTTGGATATATATCCAAAAGCAATGAAAATAGGAAATCAAAGAGATATATGCACTTGCATGTTTGTTGTAGCATTATTCACAAGTGTGAAAATATGGAAACTACTATGTGTCCATCAATAGATGAATGAATAAAGAAGATGTGGCATATATATATATATATATATATATATATATATATACACACACACACACAAAGTATATCCAAATGATATATACACAAAGGATATCTCAGTTTTGAGAAAGAAGGAAATCCTGCCATTTATAACAACATGGATGGACCTTGAAAGCATTATGCTAAGCTAGATATTTCAGACAGAGAAAGACAAGTGCTGTATGATATCACTTAAACGTGGAATACACAAAGGATATCTCAGTTTTGAGAAAGAAGGAAATCCTGCCATTTATAACAACATGGATGGACCTTGAAAGCATTATGCTAAGCTAGATATTTCAGACAGAGAAAGACAAGTGCTGTATGATATCACTTAAACGTGGAATCTAAAAAAAGTCAAAATCATTAAAACGGAGGGTAGAGTAACGATTACCAGTGCTGGGTGTTGGGGAAATATTTTTAAGGGTGTAAACTTGCAACCAGTAGATAAATAAGTGCTGGAGGTTTCATACACAGCATAGGGATTATAAACAACAAACTATACTATAAATTTCAAAGGTGCAAAGAGAGCAGAACTTAGTTGTTTCCACCATAATGATAATTATGTGATGTGACAGAGGTGTTAGCTAATGCTAAGTGGTAATTCTTGTTGCAATATATAAATGTATCAAATCAACACATTGTACACCTTAACATACACAAAGTTATAAGTCAATTATATATCAATAATTTTAAAAAAAACCCAGATACCTCACTTCCCAATACTTTTGTAAAAACAAACAAAAAATATATATGTATTATGCATGTAGTATTTTGAGGCCACCAAGAGATGAAGGCTGAAAGTGAGAGAATATAGTCTCCTGATTGTTCTAAGGGAAATTGATACCCATCCTCTCATTAAGGTGTTTAGTAGATTAAAATTTGAATTTCAGAATGACAAAAGTAAATTGGCATGTTTATGATGAGAGTTTTCCTAGGAAAAAGTTAAAAAAAAAGTGCATGGGAGAAAATTTCAAGCTGGAATGGGATAAATACATATAGGTAGAATTTTTTAATGAAGAAAACATGTTGCACTGTGGGAAAATTTAATCCAGTGTGTCTTGTCTTTAAATTGTAATTGCTTTTCAATTATAATTTTGGAGAAGCACTTTTTTTAATGTCTAATAGATTTGTTTTTAGATAATTAATGATGAAATAAACTGCTACACTAATTTCATTCACTATTCACTACAGTCAGCAAACTTTAGAATATAAAATTTCAGTAGAATTTTTGCTGACTTGCTGTGATTGATCAGGTATTTCTTAATATATTATATATATGTACCTATATGTTTTGTATTATATATACTTATTCAGAATAAAGACAATACAAAACATTTAAATGAAAGATGAATCTATTATACACATTTTACCCAGACAAATAATAAAAGTGTCATCAACTTAATTACAAATGAATTTGATGATAATATATAACTCAGTCAGAATTAGACGTGTAAATTAGATCACTTAAACTTCAAGGGTCCTCAAGCAATTTAGTTAAGAGTTTCACACTGTGTCAACTGAAATTTAACAAAAATTGGTTAAAACACTAGAAGCTAGTTTTCCATCAATTCAAATTGAAATTACCAACACTAATGTATTTTGAGGAGTCATTAAAACAGAAGAAAATAATCTTCCTCCAATGAAACTCTTCTGATTGTACAAAAGAGACATGTCTCAAACATTTATTTGCATTTGTATTTTCTGAGTAAATATCTCTTGAGATTGTTTATAAGGCATAATTTATCTGCAAATGTTTTACTCCATTCCAGCTACTATAACAAAATACCACAAACTGGTGGCTTATAAACTAAAGAAATTTATTTCTCACAGTTTTAGGGGCTGGGAAGTCCAAGATCAAGGTGTTGGCAGATTCAATATCTACTGAGAACCTGGTTCCTGGTTCATAGCTGGCCATTTTCTCACTGCCTCTTCACATGGTTGAAGGTACAAGGGAGATCTTTGGGGTCTCTTTTATAATGGCACCAAATCTCGTTCATAAGAACTTTGCCCTCAGTACTTAATCACCACTCAGAGACCCCACCTCTTTATACTATCACATTGGGGATTAGGATTTCAACATATAAATTTCTGTATGACACAAGCACTCAATCTATTGCAGCAAGATAACAGGATCTTACTTTGTAATATCAAGTGATCTGTCTTATTCTCATAACACTAGTGGTTCAGTTTTTTAAAAAATGATTGGCCAGTGAGAAGGAGAAATGCAGTATTTATTAAAGGCAATTTATATCAATGGATATATGTTAGGCAGTTTATATCAATGGCTATATGTTGTCCAAGGACAAAACAGCTATGCCCAGAAATATCTTCCAAGTGTATAAAGAACTAAAATCCTCTCTGTTTTACAAGCAAGCAAAATAATTAACCCAGAAGCAATTGTAAATGGTTAACAGAAACAAAACCAAATAAATCAATAGCTAACATTTAAAAAGCAGAAGTATCACCAGTGACAAGAGCACATTTCAAATGAAAAGTATTTAAATAGTCCTTCTAACTGCATCACTAATACATTCTTATCAGAAACCACACACAGCCACTACTAATGCTGCTCCCTATTTGAACAAACCTAAACAGAAATAGTGTGTTAAGTAAATTTGAAGTCTTTGCTTGAGATCATATAGTATACAGTGCTTGCTCAACAAATATCATTTTGCAAGTCTTTCAGAATATATACGATTTTAGCACAAAGTACTATATTTTGAGAAATATGTTAGTTTTCTATTGCTGTGTAGCAAATTACCACAAACTTAACAGCTTAAAACAACACTCATTTATTAGCCCACAGTTCTCTAGGTCATAAGTCTAGTACAGTATGGTTGGTTTTGGCTTAAGGTATTACAGAGTTAAAATCAATCTGTTGGTCAGGCTGGCTTCTTATATGGGGGCCCTGGAGGGAAATCCACTTCCAAGCTCATTCTGATTTGGCAGAATTCAGTTCCTTGAAGTTATAGGAAAGATATACCTTTTTCTTGCTCATTGCCAGCCAGGGACCTCACTCAGGTCTTCAATGCTGTTCACATTTCTTCTTACAGAGCCCCCTCCATCTTTAAACCAGAAGTGGGTTGTTGAATCTCACAAATATTTTAAATGTTTCTGGTTTCTTTTCCTTCACCACCAGCCTGATAAAGTTCTCTTCTTTTAAGAGCTCATGTGATTATATTGGGCCCACCCAGATTATCCAAGATAATCTCCTTAATTTAAGGGCAACTAAGTCATATAATATAATTATGGGAGTGATATCATATTCACAGGTTCTGAGGATTAAGCTAGGACATCCTAGGCAGGTCATTTTGGAAATTCTGCTAAGCATGTGAAGGCACATGGAAATTTTATAGAAACCATTTGCAAAAGAACTCTTTATGAACTAGGAAAACTTAGACCTATATCTCAAGAAAGAATGCATCTGCAAAAAGATGGAAAGAAACCTAACATCCCTCTGAAGTCCAACTTCAAATGATGTAATATGGAAATCCACTGTTTGGACACTGCATTGCAACAGAATTCAATTTCCTGAGCCAAAGCTCACATGCTGCTTTTACTAAGCCCCCACCACAGTAGGGAAGTTTGGGTTTCTACCAAAAGAGATAGTCAGTGAGAAAATTGGCAAAACCACAAACAGAAACTGAATTATGTTCAAGAACAATTCTGTATACTAAGTCAAAGTTCGTGAAACACAGTATGAAAAGGAAAGTTTGACCAGGATAAGCAGTATTCTTGTAAAGCAAGAGTAAGAACACACACACACACACACACACACACACACACACACACACACACTACCTCATCATATATATTTATCTGAGCACTCTTCTGTGGAAGGAGGGCAGTGGACTAGATTATCTCTAAGGTACAAAAAGCCTCTTTCAACTTCCATAATATGTGATCATAGGAGAAATAGAAAACATTTCAATGGAAATGCAATATGTAAATACAATTTTTTTTCAATCTCCTGTTAGCCATGAAATGGAAGTTATAACAAATTGAGTATGCAAACAAGATTGCAGAGACAATTTTTAAAACTCCTAAGAGAATAAAATATTTTAAATATTTTACATCACTCATATCCATATAAACCATGGTATACAAAACAGATTAACATAATTTATACATGCTGATCCTGTGGCAGCTTGATTTATTGTTTATTTTCTATCACTCCTTCACTTTACTCAGGTCTCTGTACAAATATTATCTCCCCATAGAGGCTTTTCATTGTTTTCTTATCTACAATATGACCAATTTAATTCTTTATTTACTCAGCTTATATTTATTGTATACCACTTACTACTACCAGACACGATATTACATATTCATTTGGTTATTATCTTACTCTGACACTAAAATGTAAGCTCCAAGAGTCTGGGGAATTTATGTCTTCTGATCCCAATATATCCTCTGTATCAGAAAAGAGCCAGGCATATACTAGGTACTTATTAATACCCCCAATTTCTGGTTGAAATAAATTTTATTTATTTACAAATAAACTAAATATATGTATATAAAATATTTTATATACCCACATATACATATATAGGTATTTTGTTTTATAGAAATTCAGAGTAGCCTTGCATTCCTTAAAATAAGTTCAAATTTGTGAAAATTTAAAATTTATATTTGCTGTAGAAGATTATTAGATGATAATTTCATGTCAGCTTATAGGAGTTTCAATAAAGTCAAAAACAAACACCAATCTAGAATGTTATCTCTAAGCCTCTTCCTCTTGACAAGATCTACATACTTAATATTGATGTAAATATTTTTGTCAGAGTTATGTAACCTGTAGTCTAATTATTTCTTATTTAATTATGTCATATTTTAAATGTTTTTTAAACTACAGATGAAACAGCTTTCTTTGTAAAATTAGGACACACCAATCTCTTGAAGAAATGACAGGAGCATACTCTATGTAAAACACAATTATTAAAAAAAACTGTACCTTTTATAGCATTGTCTAAACATCAAACCAAGAAAAGATAACCTACAAAACAACATGCCCTCCTTGACAGCTTGATTTTGATGAAAATGTTGGTTTACCTTTTTATGTGCCTTTCAAAAAATAGCCAAATATTCAGAATTGCTATTGAAATAGCTTTGTTCTACTTTTAATTTGGTTGATATTATATGATACTATGCTTGAATACTCCAAACACCTGAGGTATGACATTAATGACTCTGTTAGCTGTCCGTTATTGTTAATATGTATATTAATGAATCTTTTTTTCAGTCATCAAACTCCAAGAGGGAATACAAGATAGGTGCAGTATAAGATAAGGAGAACTTGTTAAAGATCTAAGTTTTCACATAGCAAGTTTAACACATTTCTTATAACAACCATATGCTTCATTGTAATTAGCAATAATGCCCCAACATTACTAGGTTATATTCTTGATACTTAGACTTTTCTCTTTCCTGTGAATCTGTTTTTATTCCAACCTTGGTTTATAATATGAAGAGAAAAATTTACAAATTAGTAATTTACAGTGAAATATAAATTATGAAACATTGATGTCTCATGAAATACAACACTTCTACACAATCTGACAAAGCTTTCTCTTTTTTCTCAATTTCTACTCAGGCTGTCATTTAGGATTAAGGGTGAACATCCAATACTGTAGCAGCAAAAAGAAATCTAAACTCATCTTGACAGCCAGTATTATTCCACTGAGATGCTAGGGACAGAAAAGACATAATTACATTTTTAGGCTCTGCATGTAAACCAAAATCATCAGTTTAATCTAAACAACAGAAATATACACATTAAGAAGTAAAGATTAATTTTGTTGCAAACACCGTATAATACTCTTTAAACCATGAAGGCTCAGCTGCATATTTCCAGCCTACAATCATTTTCCAGACTGTAGAATCCATTAAAATAACTCTTCTGTCACTGATGGCTGTAAATGTGATATCAACATTAATCAGCAGCAGAATAAAACATTCAAACCTATGCTCTGAGAGGTAATTTTAATTTCTCAAGGTGTTCAATTACAAGAATCCTCAGTTTTCCGTTTACGTAACTTTTCAAGACATAATAATTTTGAAATATTTATCTGTTAATAACATGTATATTGTAACTTTGTTTCTGCTTTCTAATATGAGACCCAGTTAAATCTCATGTAATACAATATATTTGTGAGCCTCAGGCTTTTGAAACATCTGCATTTGCAATATTCTTTAGTGCTTCATAGAGCAATATTTACAGCAAATAATAAAGTGTTTGTAGACTATTAAGAAAGAAATTGCAGAAAAACTGTTTTAAGTAAAGATAATTTCATGGAGAAATATAGTTTAAAAATCAATTTAGCACAGGAGAAGGCAAATTAGATCTTCTGTCTATAAAACTAATGGGAAAATATCGTTTTAAACATCTCTTTCTATGCTGGTTATTACATGCCTTCAGTAATTTACATATCTTGCAACACATTGCTCCCATGATGGTAGCAGATGTGTCTGAAAATATGATAGCCTTTTAACAATAACTTCTTAACAAAATTAAATGAATTTTTCAAGCATAAAAAGTATCTGAGTTATTAATGAGTTTATTAATATAAAGTAATACAGAGCAAACAAAGTAGGTAAGTTTTCTTAAATCTTATTTTAAGTGAGAAATACATGCACATATCTGTTTAATACTCTCTGGAATATCTATCAATAAAATGGCATATTTCTCTGATATGATTCTGTCACAGAACATTTTTACAGTTATACTTTGGAACAAAATGAGTAGTCACAGTAGTTGTTTTACTATGCATTAAACTAGCAGTCATGTATGAAAGCTGGGAATTTATTTCCCAAAACCAATGTCATCCTCTCTGCACAAGCCTGAATGCAGAAAATGATTTGGCATCATTGAGAATTCTTTTTTTTTAGGAATGAAATAAACGTTGTTCAAATCTGAATGAAAAAGACTTTTGAAATCAGGTTAGTATGAATCCTTTAAACTGAAGTTGGGAGAAAGTTCACATCTTAATTTGGAGGACAGAAGCAAGATGTTATAAGCTACAATGATATTGTCAAACAAATGAAGAAACAAATTAAGTTTTGTTCATAACTTTTATTAAATACAATCAATTAACAAGGGCAAATGATGTCAAATAACCATTTCTGCCCTTATGACACTAAATAGTTGGCTTGAAAAGCTTTCCTTTACAATATGTATTTATTCAACAAAAGTCAATTTGGACACTCTGAACAGTTAATATACCTGAATTAATAGGACACATGCTTTAAATTGGAGAGGGTTTATGAGATAAACATAAATTAATAAAAAACTTGGATCAGAATTCTACCAGTATAATCATGTTGTTATTTCTAATTTTGGGCATATAAAGATCAAGTCTCATGGAAGAGTCACTCATTTTACACATATTTATTTAAGTTCTGATTTTTATATCTTATTCCCCAAAACTATTGAACATCTTTAAGGTTTGCCAATCAATATACTAAGTTTTCAATGGTTCTAAGGATTAAAGGAAAATATTTTTCAATAAAATATAACATATATCCTTTAAGATATAAAGATCTGATTTTTAATCCATAACATAGCTATTTTATTAATGCTATCTTTAATATTTCTACTTGAGTGCAAGTTATTTTTATTTAGATTATTCTGCCTTATACAAAAATAAACAAAGTTAAGCTACTCACATAAATTTTGTGATCTAAAAATGGCATGATGGAGACTTCCCTAGTGGCACAGTGATTAAGAATCTGCCTGCCAATGCAGGGGACATGGGTTTGAGCCCTGGTCCAGGAATATCCCACATGCCGTAGAGCAACTAAGCCTGTGCACCACAACTACTGAGCCTGAGCTCTACAGCCTGCGAGCCACAACTACTGAGCCCGCATCCCACTACAACTGAAGCCCATGCACCTAGAATCTGTGCTCTGCAACAAGAGAAGCCACTGCAATGAGAAGCCTGCAAACACTAGGAAGAGTAGCCCCACTTGCCACAACTAGAGGAAACCTGCATGCAGCAACAAAGACCCAATGCAGCAAAAAAATAATTAATTAATTATTTTTAGACGAAAAATAAAATAAAAATGGCATGATGATTTTCATAGTGTCTGTAAATATATCTTCCTCAGAATGTTTGTCAAGATATTTTGTCCCCAGTTTTACAAAATTTCCAATTCATGTATATAGAGCCACCACTGTTGTTAATAACAGAACTGGTTTTACTCTAAACTTCACCTCCTCATTTGTGTTAGCTCTTCTGTTTTTTGTTGCCTTGTTTTGGTGTTCGAGCATGGCTTGCCCACAAGTGTCTGTGAGACCAGGTGTGAAAGATTTTGTATGCACTGATAACAAAAGAATATATAAGGAGTAGGAATAGTATATAGACATTACTTTTCAGTCACAATTTCTTTATTATAATTTCATAATTAAATTGAGTATGTAGGTTCTAAATTTAGCCTTGTCATATTTGGCTTCAAGATGGTCTTGGCTGAAGTTTCCTTTTCTATCAAAAAAGTGTAATACATCAAATTTAGAATAAAAGACTAAATCTCAAATTAATGCACTGGTAATTTTTTCACTATGTGGAGAAGAAAAAGAAATATTACATTAATTTTCTATTTCTGCCATAACAAATTACAACAGATTTAATGGCTTAAAACAATATCTACATATTACCTCACATTTATGTACTCAGAGGTCTGGCAGGCTCAACAGGGTTAACTGCTCTGGGTCTTACAAGACTTTTATTGGGCATCTCTGTGAACAATCTGCTTCCAAGCTCATTCAGGTAAGTGGTAAAAGCTAATTCATCATACCTTTTCTTAGCTGACTGTCAGGTGGGACTGTCATTGGCTCCTAGAGACTACTTTTCACTCCTTGAATGTAGACTTGTACTGTCACAGTCAAAAATATCACATCAAATCCTTCTCCTACTCGGAATCTCTCTAACTTTCCCTTCTGCCACATCTCTCTTACTCTAGGTAGAGAAAATAACCTTCTTTTAAATGATATTTTAAGTATCTGGACTATTCAGTGTATTAGGTCTATTAAATAATCCAAATAATCTTCCTAGTCTAAGGTTTGTAAACTTAATTATATCTGTAAAGTCTCTTTTGCCATGTAACGTAACATAATCATAGATTCCAGGGACTAGGGTACAGATATTTTAGGGGGAGCCATTCTGCTTACCACACCTACCAACCACAATCAAATAAGAATATAAATATTAAACTGAAATCATAAAAATAGAAGCAGAAAATATGGTATATTTTATTTTCATAAAATTAGACTTGGGAAGATCATTATTAACATGATACAGCACTCAGAAAACTTTTTAAAAATATTGACACTGGATGACTATAAAAGATTAAGTTGACTATAAAGTTGACTATGGAAAGTAAATCAAAATATAACAACATAAAATCACAAGACAGATAATAGTCTGTGAATAACAGACACATGGCTAACATCCTTAGCTTACATAAAGCTATTAGAATTAATAACAAAATGCAAAAGTTTCAAAATGGGGAAATATGTACGAACAGGCAATTCATTTAAGAAATATGAATATAAATAGACATATAAAATATTTATAATATTTATAATGATCAAAAACACACAAAATAAGATAATGAAATATAAACTTGCACCTAAAATTTGGGAATTTTTAAGTAAGTTGATAATCAGCTTGCATTGCCAAAAGACTCAGTAAATGACCTTCACATGCACAGTTTGTGAGGAAGAATTGCTAGAACTTTTGGACACTAACTGGTACTATCTATCAAAATCTTCAGGACATTCATATTTTTGTGGTATTTGTGCAGAGGTGCAAAATTATGCAAAGATACATTTACAAAGATAGTCACTAAAAATTATATTAAGCAAGACAAAAATAGCAATAACCAAATATTTTTAAAAAGGAATTTTATGCCACATTTAAAAGAAATAAACTGATATTGACATTGGCCAGGTAAATATTGAATTAATGATAGCTAATTACAAAAGAGTATAAATGGAATGATTTTCTTTTACAAAACAAATATGATTTTTATATCATAAAAGTTCATAACATTATACACAAAAAATATTAGCAAAGATTTTCTCTAGGAAGTGGAATTTAGAATACATGAAATAGCTATTTACATTTGACTTGTATTCCTCATTTTAATTTGAATATTTATAATGAACACAAGATTTTAACAAGAACTTTCTACAATATGCTATTTTATTTTATATAGCAGGTTCTTATTAGTTATCCATTTTATACATATTAGTGTATACATGTCAATCCGAATCTCCCAATTCATCACACAGCCACCACCACAACCACCCCCGCTCCCCGCTGCTTTTCCCCTTTGTGTACATATGTTTGTTTTCTACATCTGTGTCTCAATTTCTGCCCTGCAAACCAGTTCATCTGTACCATTTTTCTAGGTTCCACATATATGCGTTAATATAAGATACTTGTTTTTCTCTTCTTGACATACTTCATTCTGTATGACAGTCTCTAGGTCCATCCATGTCTCTACAAATGACCCAATTTCATTCCTTTTTATGGCTGAGTAACATTCCATTGTATATATGTACCACATCTTCTTTATCCATTTGTCTGTCGATAGGCATTTAGGTTGCTTGCATGACCTGGCTATTGTAAATAGTGCTGCAATGAAAATTAGGGTGTATGTGTCTTTCTGAATTATGGTTTTCTCAGGGTATATGCCCAGTAGTGGGATGGCTGGGTCATATTGTAATTTTATTTTTAGATTTTAAGGAACTCCATACTGTTCTCCATAATGGCTGTATCAATTTACATTACCAACAACAGTTCAAGAGTGTTCCCTTTAATCCACACCCTCTCCAGCATTTGTTGTTTGTAGATTTTCTGTTGATGCCCATTGTAACTGGTGTGAGGTGATACCTCATTGTAGTTTTGATTTGTATTTCTCTAATAATTAGTGATGTTGGGCAGCTTTTCATGTGATTCTTGGCCATCTGTATATCTTCTTTGGAGAAATGTTTATTTAGGTCTTCTGCCCATCTTTGGATCAGGTTTTTTTTTTCATATTGAATGGCATGAGCTGTTCATATATTTTGGAGATTAATCGTTTGTCCATTGACTCATTTGCAAATATTTTCTCTCATTCTGTGGATTGTTTTTTCATCTTGTTTATGATTTCCTTTGCTGGGAAAAAGCTTTTAAGTTTCATTAGGGCACATTTGTTTATTTTTGTTTTTATTTCTATTACTCTAGGAGGTGAATCAAAGAAGATCTTGCTGTGATTTATGTCAAAGTGTGGTCTTCCTATGCTTTCGTCTATGAGTTTTATAGTGTCTGGTCCTATATTTAGGTCTCTAATATATTTTGAGTTTATTTTTGTATATGGTGTAAGGGAGTCTTCTAATTTCATTCTTTTATATGTAACTGTCCAGTTATCTCAGCACCACTTATTGAAGAGACTGTCTTTTCTCCATTGTATATCCTTGCCTTCTTTGTCATAGATTTGTTTACCATAGGTGTGTGGGTTTATCTCTGTGTTTTCTATCCTGTTCCATTGATCTATATTTCTGTTTTTGTGCCAGTACCATATTGTCTTGATTTCTGTAGCTTTGTAACATAGTCTGAAGTCAGGGAGCCTGATTCCTCGAGCTCTGTTTTCTTTCTCTCAAGACTGCTTTGGCTACTCAGGGTCTTTTGTGTCTCCATATTAACTTTAAGATTTTTTGTTCTAGTTCTGTGAAAAATGCCATTGGTAATTTGATAGAGATTGCATTGAACTTGTAGATTGCTTTGAGTAGTATAGTCATTTTCAGAATATTGATTCTTCTAATCCAAGAATATGGTATATCCCTCTATCTGTTTGTATCATCTTTAATTTCTTTCATCAGTGTCATTTCTGCATACAAGCCTTTTGTCTCCCTAGGTAGTTTTTTTTCGTAGGTATTTTATTCTTTTTGTTGCAATGGTAAATGGAAGTGTTTCATTAATTTCTCTTTCAGATCTTTCATCATTAGTGTATAGGAATGTAAGAGATTTCTGTGCATTAATTTTGTATCCTGCAACTTTATGAAATTCATAGATTACCTCTCATAATTTTCTGGTGGAATCTTTAGGATTCTGTATATAAAGTCACATGTCATCTGCAAACAGTGACAGATTTACTTCTTCCTTTCCAATTTATATTCCTTTTATTTCTTTTTCTTCTCTGATTGCCATGGCTAGGACTTCCAAAACTATGTTGAATAATAGTGGT
>RJWK010013451.1:0-38981 GCA_004363435.1 Platanista minor
AAAAAAAAAAAAAAAAAAAAAAAAAAAAAAAAAAAAAAAAAAAATTTCAGGTTTACAGCAAAGTTGAAAGATTTTTACAGTTAACGCCCTCTTGTATTTGATTTTTAAGTTTCTAATATTAATTTTTAATTTTCAGAATGTTTTTATAGTACTCCAGTTATTTCTACATATAACATCCTGGTAGTATTTCATAGATGTGGCATTTTCCCTTACCTTTATAAGGATTTGTTTTTAAGTTTTATTTTATTCTTTTTCTCTGTTTCCTCAAGGCTACTTCCATTTTTCTCTTTACTTTCACCTCTTTATTGTTAAGCATTTCTTTCAAATGTCTGGTGAAACTTGGCTATTGGTTCATATTAAGAGCGAAGGATGGCTGAACGGTTTGAGCATTTTTCCTTTCTTCTGGAAATCATCCAAAAGAAGCAAAAAGAATGGAAAATATTGAAAACTCCATTTTTGGTAAAATTCGTAGACTCCAAAATATTTTCAGAGGAAGCCAAAAATAGCTTATTTTGCACTAAAGCCCCCCCACCAAGTGTAAGTAGAAACAAGCTGAGGAGAAATTTCAGTGGAAGGAAAAAGCCACCAAAACAGGTCTCAGAAACTGCCCACAAAAAAAAAAAAAATACTATTTCCTGATGGTGGGCAGAACGATCTGTCGACTGAAGGAAAAAATACAACCTAAAAGTTGGGAGTTAAGTTTTATTCAGACTTAACTATAGCCCAGGAGACAACCTCTCAGATAGCTATGAGGAAATGCACCAAAGAGGTCAGGGAGGAGCCAGGATATAGAGGAGGCTTTTGCTGGAAAAAAATGTAGTTGAACATCAGAAGATTACTGCTAACCACAAAGAACAGACATCTCAAGTTAATGATTTTAGTGCTTTTCTATGTATGGGAAGATGCAAGGATCTGGGTTCATTGAAGTTATTCCTTAGATACACATCTTAACTATCTAGGGACAGTATCTAAAGCACAGAATCCTTCCCATTTTTCTCCATCCTGAATTCCCCTCAGGGCAAACCATTGGTGGGCAACTGCAGTGGCTAATGGCTTGATCCTTGTAGAACTGGGATGGCGGGCAACATTCTTTCTTTACTGCAGTGGCAGACAACAGTCCCTGTCCAGAGTGCTGAGGGAGCCAAAACTGCTCCTTGATCTCTAGAGGGTGTAGAGATTGGGAAGAGGGACGTGAGACAGAAGCCGCCTCCTTAACCCCCATTTTGGAGAAGCAGAGGAGCTAGGGCTACCTGAAGTATCATAGAAAAAATTATCTTTGAAGGAATCAGAATATCTTTGTGATAATTGAGAGCTTTTTGTTGTAAAAATATGCTAGCGTGGAAGAAAGCTGCCTTGGTTCTTTCACACTCCTATAAGTTACTGGTCTGGGAAAGCCAACTCATTCAAAGACAAATATATATGTATCCATATTACATATATAATGATATATATGTATGTAGACATATATATATATATAAATCATCTATCTAAACATTCACATACACAAGATACTATATACAAAAAAATGAGGAAAAGAAAAGCAAAATTTATTAATAGATAAGGTATATTCCCTAGAAATATTGCCATGGAGAAGCTGAGAATACTAAACATCCTGGACCAATGTGAGACAGCAATCCTTGCTCTGACTGTTTTGTGGAATCAAACTTTCAGGTAAGCTGTCCCTTGGACTTGACTGAGACAGAGAATGGAACAGAGGACAGTAACAAGCTCTTTTGGTTACAGATTTACAGCCATGGTCTCCAATCAGCTTCTCAATACTAAAATTTGATATTTTGATCTCCATCTGTTGCTTTCTTCTGTCTTATTTATCATTTAATTTGGAGTCAGAAGGAACTGATACTTATTGAGTCCTTCAAATACCAAAGTATATAATTAAATAAAAAATAAGATGTAATGTGTACTGTAACAGTGTTGGAGGAATGCCCCAGTGAGGCATAGTCTTACTCCTAATGATATGAATGGAGCGGGACTCTAGTTAAATGGTGTCTCTGGTCTGGTCTGCATCCCATTCCACAGAATGATATGCCAAGACCCTGTTTGATCCTATAGCTCCCCCTGCATAAGCAATTTAAATGGGGGTAGAGCAGGATACTAGTAACACATCAGTCACCAATGCCCTGAAACAGATTGCCTGGCCCAACAGATTCTTTTATTCTATACCTAAAGTAGGGAGTTAAGGAGGCATGGACATTACGTACCATTCCTTCTCTTTTTGTTCGGTGAACACAAATACATATGTATTTTTCATTTACACTGATTTCTGTGTGTGGGTTTAGGAAGACTTAGATGAGAATTATTTACTACTAAATTCCCCCAAAGTCAGTATAGCCACCAGTATTGTAGGAACAACAAGAAAAAGATTTTTGGAAATAATTTGAAATTTAATGAAAAAAAAGAATCATCATCATCTTTGGGGGAAAAGTTAAACATTTGTTTTAATGTTTAAAATGGGCGAATTACTTATGGATGGAATAGCATACTCTTTTTAGAGTTTATGGCCTGGAAAGATCTTAATCCAAATAGACTATGTTTTCCCTGTCCGTAATTTCTCTATAACCAAAACAGGTACCCACTTTAACAGCTTGACAGTTCTGTTTCTGATAATAAATGGGAGAAAGAAATGACACTGTGATTTATATATTCCAGACCTGTGAGTGACTTAGTGTGAGTCAGCATTCCTAAATCAAGAATCAGTTTCTAAGTGGGAACTCGAAAGCCAGACCCTAGACCATTGGTGATAACACCAAAGTAAAATTGATGAAGACCCAAAACCTGGGTAATGAAAATTATTCTAGTGTTTTAAAACATAAAAATTATTCTAGTGTTTTAAATGGTTTCCACACTAGAAGGACATTACATCAATTACTTGATTAACCTTTCATAGGTAAGTGTATATAGGCTTTATCAGACCATTGACTGTGGGGTTCAGATCCCAAATCCTCTGGAAGAGTCCCAAAGGATAAGTAAGGAAAGTTTTAAAAAACATAGATGTCTGGTCTCCACTTGCATAGATCCTACATTAATTGGTTAAGTAAGGGCCACATATTTCTGTTAAGTCACCAGATTCTAATTAGCAGCCATGGTTGGGACCCTCAGGACTCAGCAGAGATCAATCTTGGTGGCAGTGTCTGGGTCACTGGGGAACAGAGGGGGCAGAGTGTGTCAGGTGAGTCTCATCAGCCTCCACCACAGCACAGACCCCATGAGTAGAATAATGGGCCCAGCAGGACAAGGCACAGCCTGTTTCTTAGGCTCAAGATCCATAACCTGAGGCATGGCTGCAACTCTGATGAAACATATTCTGATATAATCATCTCTCTAACCTCATCCCAGCCCTGAGGGGTAGAAATGGAGGCTTTGAGTCTCTTGCCCAAATTTATTCCAGTAAGTGGTACCCCTGGAATCACCAGCCAGGTGTGTCTGATCCCAAGGTCCATGCTCAGACTTTTATTAAAGGGTATGGGAGTCCCATATAAGTTAAACCTTCCTAGTATCTTTTCAGAAAACAAACTGAGTAGGTAGTAGAACATTCTGAGTCACAGCCAGGCCATCATGCTCCCATGCCAGCGCCACTGCCCCTGAGACTCAGGGTCCAGTCAGGTCTCCCTCAAGGAACCATCCGCATTCTGGGAATCTTCCTCCTAGTGCAGCGATCTCCCCTCTTCCAGCGTGGCCCACGACGACCTGCCATGGGATTAAGCTGGGAAGTGCTGGGCTTGAGGGGACTTGGCCACTATTTCTTTTCTCAATGCCCAGCTATAAGCAACAGAGTTTATAGTTGCAGATGAATTTTTCCCCTTATTGCAAATGGTTTGGATTTAATAATAACATTTTCCAAGCTATTGGCCCATAATGAGGATTATTGCCTATGGGTATTTAATACATGAAATAGAAATGGGCCCACTTCACCATGTAAATAGCTGTCACAAGCCCTGTAGCACGAGGACTGGAGTACCAATTTTACTACAACAACACTGTCTAGGGGTCTGTAAAGAGGCAGGCAGTTCAAGTCTCATTCTTGTTTAGCCAGGCCTCAACCAAGTCTAGGTGGATGACTTTGCTGGGAACTGACTCTCAAAAGCCAAAACCCACTTTATTCTGGGGCTCTAAGCAGAGCCTGAAAAGAATTGGTGAATTTGCAAGCCGAATCAGAAGTGATTGAGCCAAGGCAAGGATGGGAGGTGAAGGGGGCTTGGATGGGTAGGGATTTGAAGGAGGCAGCATCGAATTTTGGAGATGGAGGGAAATGCCAAAACTAAATGCCAGATGCAGAACTAGGGATTGTTCTGATGTGACTTCTTCTTTTTTTTTTTTTTCCCCCAAGTCTTTTTTTTTTTTTTTGCGGTACGCGGGCCTCTCACTGTTGTGGCCTCTCCCGTTGCGGAGCACAGGCTCCGGACGCGCAGGCTCAGCGTCCATGGCTCACGGGCCCAGCCGCTCCGCGGCACGTACCCGTGTCCCCTGCATCGGCAAGCGGACTCTCAACCACTGCGCCACCAGGGAAGCCCCTTGGTGTGACTTCTTTTAATCCTTGTATCAGCTAGCCCTCTGTGGTAGATACTGCTATTATGCCTGTTTTATGAGGAAACTGATACCTTCTAAGATGCAGAGGAACTCTTCTCAGGGCACAAGAAGAAACGGAGCATGAATTCCAGGGCAGGTTGGACTGGCCTGGAAGCCCAAATGGACCCCGGCTCTCCGCCTGTGGGCGGGGCGGCCTCAAGCACTCATCCAGAGCTTTCTGCTCTTCTTCATTAGCACCTCCCCTTTCTGAACCCTAAAGTTCTCTTTATCTTTCTATCTCAAAGCCCAGGGGCCAATTCCCTGGGTGTCTCATCTGAGGCTTCTATCTGAATGGGCTTGCCGTCAGTCATTTGCTCCCTAGTGAGTGTTTATCAGTGGTTTCCATCCCCTGGAGATATTGGCAGCCTAAGCATTCTTTAATTCTGTGTGTCATGAACTCTTTCCACCCCCTAAGATTTATAACATCCCTTCACAGGGTGGACTTGAAGAGCAGGGAGGTGTTTGGGAAGACAAGACACGTTTCCCAGAGTTACCTGGAGTTTCTAAGTGAGAGCTGCCAGCTGCTTAATAAGCCTGTCTCTGGTGACTAGCCTTTTCGGGGATGGTTGGAGTATAGGAGCTGGGACTGGATAGAAAGAGGGTTAGGGAATGAAAAAGAGGAAAGTGAAATGCTGAGGCTCTGGGGCACTTCCTCTTTCCCTATCCAGCCACCACTGAGGGGCCTCTGTTCCCATTCCCTCCTTTGTCCCGCCTTCCTCACCAGTACGGATGTGGCATTTACCTGGTGTCAAGCAGGGTGCTAGGCACGGTACATACAATACATCAACTCCCCTGAGCCTCATCTCAGCCCTGTGAGGTAGCCCTCATTTTTTGGATCCCCATTTTACAGGTGAAGTCAACGAGGTAGACAGAGGCTAAGGAACTTGCTGCAGGCCACACAACTGGCCAGTAGCAGAGCTGGGCTCCCGGACAGAGCCTGCCTCTTGAGCCAAGCCCTCCCCAGGCTCACAACACTGCCTCTCCTGATTGGTGGGTTTTCTGAGGCCAAGGAATCCAGCTATTTTGCAATGCTTTGAATGCTCAATATTCCCCCAGTGTTCTGCTCAAAAGGCATTACTTCCCCCAACCCCATTTTCTGTCTTCACACACAGATTCTTTGTCCGGGATCGTTCCTGTCACTGTGTCTCAGCAGTCTGTGGGGTTCTAGTCTATTTGGTGGTTCCTGAAGTGGTTTAGAAGTGCCATTTTCTATCTGGAAAGAGAAATTCAAAAGTCCCTGCGTGTTGCCCTAAAAAAGATTACGTCTTCTGAGCTGGGTCAGAAGTAGCTGACAGTAGCATCTGTGCAACCTGTAGTTGACAAATATGTTGAAGCTTTCTTTCCTTTTTTTTTTCCTTTGTTGAGATTCAATTTTGTGAATGTTTTTTGGGTAGTATCCTTTTTATTTCTAGTGGTAATACCACCCTTCAAAGAACAAAATTTTGCAAAGTCCGTGCAGTCACCTAACACCCTTCGGGGTCCCTAACTTTCTGGCCTGGGGCCCCAGCGGGAGTGCTGCCCAGGGTGTCCCGGCTGAAGTTTGGACAGGATACTTGTCCAGGTGGCTAGGAATGTGGGGAGTCAGAGGAAAAAGATATATTCTGGGAATACTGGGACTCATACCCAGGAGGCAAAGCCATCATCAGTCCCAGGAGAAGAAAGGAAGGTGGTAAAGGAAGTTGTCCAGAACCAAGAGATGAAGGGAAAGAACTGCTGGATGCAGAGGAAATAGAAGAATATATGGAGAGCGTGAGCAGGGAGGATCCCGAACCATCGCCTTACACAGAATACTGACCCCTTTTTCTTTTGCATCAGCCGTGAGACGTGTGTGTGCACGTGCGCGTATGCCTGTGTGTGCACACACACAGGTGTCAGTGTATAGGCACAGGTTTAGGATGAGCGAACAGTAACCATCTTAAAATTCAGCCTCAAACCAAAAAAAAATGGGATACGGGCCAGCCTTTCAGAATGATGTCAGCCACTGGACAGGGGGGCATGGTGTCTGCTGCCCGGGCGGAGGTAGGGAAGGAGGAGCTGAGGGATTTGCAGCCAGAGCGCACACACGGCCCCCACCTCAAGGTCCTCACTCTCAGAGCCCAGGTGCAAATGGGAACCTAAACGTCTGCAGTTGCCGTGAAGCCGTCCTCTGCAAACTTGATCAGAGGAGAGAGAAAGGCTCCTTTTGGAGGAAGGCTGAGTACAACCTGCCAGGAGGCCTCAGGGGTCGAAGGCTCACAGGGCGAAGAGAGTGGACGCAGTGCCCTGCTGTACCGATGGCCAAACGGAGAAGGAGCTTAACCACACAATTACTCAAACGTGCCAAAGGGCAGGGAGGTCTGGAGAAGCAAGGGGCACATGTCAGAATCTCTCTCTTGACCTTCAAATCCCTTCCCAAATCTTCCTCTCTTCTATCTCTGAAACGCCCCTTTATCTGTCAGATCCTCCTTTACATTAAATTGTCTGTATTGCAGGTTAATGATGGCCATTTGCCCCATTTTCTCTGATTCTGCAGTGGTTGCCTCTCCTTCCTGCCCCCTTAATCTTCATGTCACCTTGATGTCAGCTGGGGCCCTTTCTCTCCTAGATTTCCAGGATGTTTAGCTCAGTACCAGGAATGACAGACTCCTAAAGCCCTCCCTCAAGTGTCTGCTGAGTCCCCAGGGCTAATGCCCTGTGGCCTGCTGGAGAGCATTTGTGATGAAGGATCAAAAGAAACTCCCTTCTTGCCAGACCTTAAATCAATTAGTTGGCTCTTTTCTTAAAGGTGTGAACAAATGTTTTAGATCTCTGAGACGGACTCAGTCAAAGGGTTTTTCCAACGAAGTTCCTTTTATTTTTGACTCAAGAGACTATCAAGTAATAATAAGCTATTTCCTTCCCATCCTGATTTGTCAGGTCTCTGTTAGAGAGCTTTCTTTGTTTCAAATATTCAGACAGCTGAGGCTTGTCTCCCCTGTATTAGGAGAAGCAGACAAAAACATTTCAGTGACAGCAAAGTCATGAGCTATGTATGATCAGTGATTCCAAAGAGTCAAGGTGATTGACTCCATTTTTTAAAATTTATTTATTTATTTATATTTATTTTTTTTGCGGTACGCAGGCCTCTCACTGCCGTGGCCTCTCCCCTTGCGGAGCACAGGCTCCGGACGCGCAGGCTCAGCGGCCATGGCTCACGGGCCCAGCCGCTCCGCGGCATGTGGGATCCTCCCGGACCGGGGCACGAACCCGCGTCTCGCGTCCCCTGCATCGGCGGGCGGACTCTCAACCACTGCGCCACCGGGGAAGCCCCGATTGACTCCGTTTTTAAATCGAGATGATTGACAGGAATGATGTCCAATTACAATTCTTCCTTTCTCTCTGAGTCTCTGAGGCAAGGACTTCCTATTTTCCAAGAGAAATATCATAAGATGGTAAACATAAATATTATTTGGGGACTAAGAGAAGATTTTAAAAAATAAACTTGTAGAATTTCTTTTTTTTTCTATTCCCTTGTTATATGGTATACAGATATTCACATTGTTCTGTGCTTCAAGAAAACTAGCAAGGATTTATCAAGTCCATCATTTTTTCAGATTAAGGAAGGGTTTTCATACGGCTGAGGTCCAAGGTTCTTGGCCTTTGAGGCAAGATTGTCCAGGCCCTTGGCTTCTGTCTTGGGCTCTGGTATCTGTACATGTTAACTCTAATTCTTTTGTTTTCAACCTGGGGTGAGAAATTTAGAACATCCATGAATTTCCACAAGAAATGTTTTCATATGACAGAGAACATGGTCTTCAACCTCCTTCTAATCCTCCTATTTTCCCTCTTTTCTTCCTATACAAATTGCTGTCTGGGAACTCTCAATGCTTTCCTTTCTATTATGAAAAGTATTTGTGTTTGCCCCAGTTTCTGGCCTGAACTCTGGTACCCAATCCCTCAAGATCCCCAGCAAAAGCAGGAGTCTTGAACTTAATGTTACCCATCCTCCTTCAAAGGCAATCAGGGTTAGCACTAGAAATATCTGTCTATTGCAGTTATTTTGCTCCTGGATCTTTCAATTTCTTGCTCTTTTACTTCAGCTTTAAAGGTGAATCCTCTAATTGATCTTTAGGATCTAGAACCTGCTGTGGACTCTGTCAGAGGGATTTGGTACGTATAGGAGAAGTGTTTCTGTCTTGGGCTCAGGGTCTTGGTATAACCCTATGAATACTAGCTACCAAGGCGTAGCAACTCTGTCATTTTTGTCGTGGTGTTACTGCATCCTGGGTAAACCCAGAAGCCTCTTCCTGAAGCTACAACTTTTCTTAATTGAGAAAAATAAAAGTCTCAGTGCTTATCTGACACAGCTGGATACAAGAAAGTGCTAATGAACCAGTGACTGCCTCAAATACATTTTAATAAAACTACTTCCAAGAAGCTATGGGCAACTGAGCTAAGAATATGAAAGAAGTCGAGAAGCTGCAAGGAGGTAAGAGAGACAGCAGAAAAGGGTCTTTGTGTAGGTCTTGTGGGGAGTAATGAAGATAGGCCTTAAAGGGCAGGTGTCTTTCAAAAATGTCCACTGCCTTCCACCATGGGCTTTCTTTTTCTTTTCTATCCTACAGGCTTTCTGCCAAAGTGAATGTTACAACTTAATTTTGCAGGCAGTGGAGATTAGCTGCCTGCTATGAGCGTGAGTCATTCATTTATTACAAAGCAACATATACTGAGCTGTTCTATGGACAAGGTGCTATGCTGGACACTGTTACTTATACAAGGATGAATCAACTCACCCCTAACCTGCAGGAGCTCACAGTCTCGCAGACAGTCAGTTAACCAAACAACTGTAATATAAGATGTATTGAAGCAGATGGGAAAATACTTTCTGTAGTCGTGTGTACTATAATACATAGTAGGGAGTAATTCTTGCCAAGGAAGTCAGGGAAACTTAGCAGAAGAAGTGATGTTTTAGCTGGACTTTAAAGTAACTTTCCAACTGCTTGCAGGGGTGAGAGGGGGCTATTCAAGAGAGAAAGAACTATGAAAGTATGAAAGAGAAAAGCACTTTTCCAAGGTCTGAGAAACAGAGAGCAGGCAGAAGGATCTTAGGAGATAAGTTTGAAAAGGTATTTTGGGACTTGATGAAGGCCTAAGAAGTTTTGGCTTTTTCCCTTTGAGCAATGAGAGAGTCATCCAAGGTGTTCAGGCTGAAATGATAAGAATTGTGTTACAAGAAGTCACACTGGCAGCAGTGTGGACTGGAGCAGATTGTACCAGAGGCTCTTTCATTCAGCAGGTAAGAAATTTTAAAAGAATGCAAGATTTAATGAGGACCTGAGCTGAAATTGTGGTAGTGGAGATGGAGAGAAAGGGGACAATTGAAAGCATGTTGTAATAAACCGATTGGTCTCAAGGATGTGGTAGAAGAAGAAGAAGGATTCTTGCGCTCTCTAGAGAAGCCCTCAGTACTGAGAGAATGGAGACTGGCTTTCCGCATACTGGGTGAGCCTGCATTAACCGCTGAGGCTGTGTCCCTAACCTCTGAGCTTGCTAATTATCTCGGAGCTACTTTCAGTTCCTAGATTTATGTACAACTCATCAATGCCTCTTGTTCCCATTGTTCATCCAGTGCTCCCTAGTCTTCACCAGGGAAAGGAAGCATTATTAGAGGGACAAGCCACCAGTCCTTCCTTTCCCACACTCAGATTCTTCACATTGTCAGTTACATGTTAATGTCTGTGCATTGTTCTACCTGGTACAAAAATAATTTCACACAACTCACATAGAAATGAGAGGAGTACAGAGTGCAGTGTGGGGAAGGGGAGATGGGAGGACAGGGGAAGAGATACAAGACTCTCTTTCTTAATGGCTGGTTCTGGTAGGCAGAGGAAGTGTCCAATTTGGACCGTCAGTCGAGCCTAAAATATCCTCCTGCCCGGCACCTGGCCTCCTTGGCTCTATTCAACTGTTATTGGGAATTTTGGAAGCACAGTTTGGCTGGGATGTTCTCTGGAGAGCTCTGCCTGGGGTCAGGTCCCAGCCGTCGTCACTGGCTGAAACAGAATATGGAAGGATAATACACACAGCGGAAAATACCAGCAGGGTTTGTCGTGACAGTTTCAGTCTTTTTATTTTTTCTTTAAGAATAAGTAAAAGCAAAAAATAGTATCTTCATGGACTCAGCCCACACAGCACACAGTCATCTAGGGAAAGATCACCCTTGGAAAGATTTGTACATTATTTGAATTTTGAGTTGAATTTAGAGGAATCTTGAAGGAAACTAAAGTATGGCAGGATACAGAATCACACAGCATCTCGGATAATTGAATGAAAAGCCATAGAGAGGGAGTTGGGTTATCTGAGGTCGGGCTCTACTGAGAAGGACATATATCACTAGGGTTGGTCTATTTGTATTCCCTGCTCTCCAAGTCCTTCTCTAGGCATTGCATCTTCTCAAACTTACCGTGCGTGATAATCGTCTGGATTAGATATTCTGACTCAGCTGGTCAGGAATGGGCCCCAGGAATTTACAGTTTTAACCAGCATTGCAGGTGAATTTAAACCCTCTTTGCAGCTCAATGCCTCTGCTTGACAGCGATGGTGGCTCTGCTATGAGCTCCTCTTCTTTTGCCTCCTGGCTGTCTCTGAGACGGAGGGCAGGGAGTCTGAGTAGGGCCCAATTTTCCCAAAGTTAGAAAGCACACCTCCAAATATAGGTGCAGTTTTGAGCTCCTTGAATCCCACATCCACTTGCAGCACGGAATGAGAAAAGAAGACGCCTAGGACTGAGCGTTTCGAATAAGGGTGATCATCATTCCTCCTGGGGTAATAGGCTCCCCTTGGAGAAAGAGATTACAAATTACTAATAGTTCGTATGGCAAATAATTGCAAATTCCAAGCAAAATAAATACGTTCTTCCATTTCTCAGGCTTGCAATTGACTATAATGTAGGAGAGTGCAGTATTAATAGGCAGCTATCAAATAGAACAGTGATGTTAAATTACATAATCAATTTAATGTTCTGGGTCAGTTAACAAAGAAATCTCTTCTCTCACTGCTACTAATTTAGAGCTTCGAATATCCCATTCACAAGTCTCTCTCTCGCTCTTTTTTTAACTTCTGGGAAATGTTTGGTATATCAAATGCTTCCATAAACATCTGTGGCAGCTGTATAAGGGATCCCAGACTAGCTGACCTTTCTCCTTTTGTAGTCTGAGGGTGGAAATGAGAACATAATCACCCATGATGAGTTGGCTGAGCAAAGTTGGGCCAAGCCATCAAATGCAGCTGTTGACTTTCCACCAGATTGATCTCTTTTGCCTCCCAGGACACTTAAGGATGTAGATGTGCAGGATATTTGGCCACATGTTCAGTGTGGGTATGTATATGTGTATGTGTGTGCAAGTATACATGTTCACATACACATGGTGACTGGGGCAAGAGAGATACAGAAATGTAAAGCAGGCATTACGTAGCTCTCGAGCTAAAGTTTTCTATTGGAAAGCCATCTGGTTCTTTTGCTCTGGACAGTGGAAAAGCACCGTGTTTCTTCTCAAGTGGTAACAGCAAATAGGTTTTCTCTCATGTGCTGAGTGGTAAGTGGTTATTTGAAGCCCTGTGTTAAAAAGGATTCTGAGAATGCAGCAGTCTTAGCCAGAAAGATCGATGATTGGTGCATTCTCTCACTCCAGAGGAGATTGTGGGGTGTGCTTTATAACCTTGGGAAAGGTCATTCCTATATGCCTCAAGCAAATACTGTGATTTAAGGGCTGGGACTGGATAAGGAGAAGCCTTTGGAACGTAGTGTGCACTCTGGTGTCCATGTTCAAAATAGCTAGGTGTTAGCATGCTCATTCATTAATTATTTGAGTGCCTACCCACTGCCAGGTAGTGTGCAATGCCTGGGACAGCAGTGGAGAACAAGATAGCCAAATCCGAGCTGAGCCACAGCTGAAAGGTAACTAAACTGACAGCCAGTGAGGTCACATACAGGTTCCTGATAGGTTTACAGTAGTGACACCCAACCGCCACAGGATATATAGAGGAAAAATGATTGATCATTAAAAACATCTTTGTTTAATGAGAGTTTGAATGTATATTCGTTAATACTCACAAATATGAATGAAAGTAGTCGCTATGGAATGAAAAGTGGGCATGGCTGTGACATCCCTCAGATATCCCATTGAGTTCGCGCTCGGGTTCAGTAATGTGGAACGCTCAAAAGACCCTAACCGTTGCAATTCATCATTCTGGAAGGCACAGAGGTAGAAAAAGCCATTTGGTGCTTTGACCACATTTTCAGGTCTGAAAGTTTCCCAAGCGAAACAAGGCATGGTAGGATCAACAAAGAGAATGGTACAATGATACCACATTTAGCAACTGGGGGGTCGGGGCGGGGGGGCGGGGGAAGGAATCAAGGGTTTTTGTAAGAGCAAAGGCTTTTGGAAAAGAATTTGCTCCTGCAACATGCCTGTTTGTTCAGGACCTAATCCTTGGCACTCCTGTTTGTGGAGGGTCAAAGGAGTAGCCCAAGGTCTTCTCAGATGTTCTAGTGCCACAGGCAATACTGATTACTTACTCAGTTAGGTTTCCTACTTTTAAAGTTAGGAAAAATGTAAAAACCGAAGCCATTTCCCACTACTCCTCACCATAAGTTGGTACACACTCTGGGAACAGTCCTAATTAAATATGGGCTGAACCTGATAGCTTTAATCATTTAGTTCTGCTGCTAGAACACTTATTTAGCTTTTTCTTAAACTGTGTTCAGACATTTTTTTTCTTTTAGTTTCCCCTTGCTTGGCATTATCTACACTTCAGTTCTTCTCTGCTGATGCATATTCAGAGAAAGACTGTTTTATTTTGGGGGCTTAAGGGCTTAACAGTGGTCCTCCATTCACACAGTTAATTGCCAGAGGAATACCTGTTATATAATGACCATCTCTATACATCAGGTAGAGTGATAAGCAGGGTAAAAGGAAATTTGTTTGCCACCTCGTCTGGGTCAGAAAATTTTGCATCGTTTAATTCACAATGTCCTCTGGGAGGAACACATCCTTCTCAATAAAATCTGTAAGCAATTTTCTAATACTCTTTAAGGGTAACAGCTTACTCACCCTCAAAGCTAACTGTCAGCTGATAATCAGTCAAGAGTCCAATGACTTTTTTTTTTTTAACATCTTTATTGGAGTATAATTGCTTTACAGTGGTGTGTTAGTTTCTGCTGCATCACAAAGTGAATCAGCTATACGTATACATATATCCCCATATCCCCTCCCTCTTGCATCTGCCTCCCACCCTCCCTATCCCACCCCTCTAGGTGGTCACAAAGCAAGGAGCTGATCTCCCTGTGCTATGGGGCTGCTTCCCACTAGCTATCTATTTTACATTTGGTAGTGTATGTATGTCCATGCCACTCTCTCACTTCATCCCAGCTTACCCTTCCCCTCCCCGTGTCCTCAAGTCCATTCTCTACGTCTGAATCTTTATTCGTGTCCTGCCCCTAGGTTCTTCAGAACCATTTATTTTATTTTATTTTTTTTAGATTCCGTACACATGTGTTAGCATATGGTATTTGTTTTTCTCGTTCTGACTTACCTCACACTGTATGACAGACTCTAGGTCCATGAACCTCACTGCAAATAACTCAATTTCATTTCTTTTTATGGCTGAGTAACATTCCATTGTATGTATGTGCCACACCTTCTTTATCCATTCATCTGTCGATGGACACTTAGGTTGCCTCCACGTCCTGGCTATTGTAAATAGAGCTGCAATGAACATTGTGGTACATGACTCTTTTTCAATTATGGTTTTCTCAGGGTATATGACCAGAAGTGGGATCACTGGGTCGTATGGTCATACTGTTCTCCATAGTAGCTGTATCAAACAATTTACATTCCCTCCAACAGTGCAAGAGTGTTCCCTTTTCTCCACACCCTCTCCAGCATTTATTGTTTGTAGAGTTTTTGATGACGGCCATTCTGACTGGTGTGAGATGACACCTCATTGTAGTTTTGATTTGCATTTCTCTAATGATTAGTGATATTGAGCATCCTTTCATGTGTTTGTTGGCAATCTGTGTATCTTCTTTGAAGAAATGTCCATTTAGTTCTTCTGCCCATTTTTGGATTGGGTTGTTTGGTTTTTTGATATTGAGCTGAATGAGCTGCTTGTATATTTTGGAGATTAATCGTCTGTCAGTTGCTTCATTTGCAAATATTTTCTCCCATTCTGAGGGTCGACTTTTTGTCTTGTTTATGGTTTCCTTTGCTGTGCAAAAGCTTTTAAGTTTCATTAGGTCCCACTGTTTCTTTCTGGGTTTTTTTCCATTTCTCTAGGAGGTGGGTCAAAAAGGATCTTGCTGTGATGTATGTCATAGAGTGTTCTGCCTATGTATTCCTCTAAGAGTTTTATGGTGTCTGGCCTTACATTTAGGTGTTTAATCCATTCTGAGTTTATTTTTGTGTATGGTGTTAGGGAGTGTTCTAATTTCATTCTTTTACATGTAGCTGTCCAGTTTTCCCAGCAGCACTTATTGAAGAGGCTGTCTCTTCTCCATTGTATATTCTTTCCTCCTTTATCAAAGACAAGGTGACTTTATGTGCGTGGGTTTACCTCTGGGCTTTCTATCCTGTTCCATTGATCTGTATTTCTGTTTTTGTGCCAGTACCATACTGTCTTGATTACTGTAGCTTTGTAGTATAGTCCGACGTCAGGGGTCCTGATTCCTCCAGTTCCGGTTTTCTTTCTCAAGATTGCTTTAGCTACTCAGGGTCTTTTGTGTTTCCATACAAATTCTGAAATTTTTTTCTTCTAGTTCTGTGAGAAATGCCATTGGTAGTTTGAGAGGGATTTCCTTGAATCTGTAGATTGTTTTGGGTAGTATAGTCATTTTCTCAATGTGGATGCTTCCAATCCAAGAACATGGTATATCTCTCCATCTGTTTGTATTATCTTTAAATTCTTTCATCAGTTTCTTATAGTTTTCTGCATACAGGTCTTTTGTCTCCTTAGGTAGGCTTATTCCTTGGTATTTTATGCTTTTCGCTGCAATGGTAAATGGTAGTGTTTCCTTAATTTCTCTTTCAGGTTTTTCATCATTAGTGTATAGGAATGCAAGAGATTTCTGCGCATTAATTTTGTGTCCTGCCACTTTACCATGTTCATTGATTAGCTCTAGTAGCTTTCTGGTAGCATCTTTAGGATACTCTGTGTATAGTATCACGTCATCTGCAAACAGTGGCAGTTTTACTTCTTTTTTCCGATTTGGATTCCTTTTATTTCTTTTTCATCTCTGATTGCTGTGGCTAAAACTTCCAAAACTATGTTGAATAATAGTGGTGAGTGTGGGCAACCTTGTCTTGCTCCTGATCTTAGAGGAAATGGTTTCCGTTTTTCACCATTGAGAACGATGTTGGCTGTGGGTTTGTCATATAAGGCCTTTATCATGTTGAGGTAAGTTCCCTCTATGCCTACTTTCTGCAGGGTTTTTATCGTAAATGGGTGTTGAATTTTGTCAAAATATTTTTCTGCATCTATTGAGATGATCATATGGTTTTTCTCCTTTAATTTGTTAATATGGTGTATTACATTGATTGATTTGTGTATATTGAAGAATCCTTGCATTCCTGGGAAAAACCCCACTTGATCATGGTGTGTGATCCTTTTAATGTGCTGTTGGATTCTGTTTGCTAGTATTTTGTTGAGACTTTTCACATCTGTGTTCACCAGTGATATTAGCCTGTAGTTTTCTTTTTTTGTGACATCTTTGTCTGGTTTTGGTATCAGGGTGATGGTGGCCTCGTAGAATGAATTTGGGAGTGTTCCTCCCTCTGCTATATTTTGGAAGAGTTTGAGAAGGATAGGTGTTAGCTCGTCTCTAAATGTTTGATAGAATTCGCCTGTGAAGCCATCTGGTCCTGGGCCTTTGTCTGTTGGAAGATTTTTAATCACAGTTTCAATTTCAGTGCTTGTGAGTGGTCTGTTTATATTTTGTATTTCTCCCTGGCTCAGTCTCGGAAGGTTGTGCTTTTCTAAGAATGTGTCCATTTCTTCCAGGTTGTCCATTTTATTGGCATAGAGTTGCTTGTAGTAATCGCTCGTGATCCTTTGTATTTCTGCAGTGTCAGTTGTTATTTCTCCTTTTTCATTTCTAATTCTGTTAATCTGAGTCCTTTCCCTTTTTTTCTTGATGAGTCTGGCTAATGGTTTATCAATTTTGTTTATCGTCTCAAAGAAACAGCTGTTGGTTTTATTGATCTTTGCTACCATTTTCTTCATTTCTTTTTCATTTATTTCTGATCTGATCTTTATGATTTCTTTCCTTCTGTTAACTTTGGGGTTTTTTTGTTCTTCTTTCTCTAATTGCTTTAGATGCAAGGTTAGGTTGTTTATCTGAGATTTTTCTTGTCTCTTGAGGTAGGATTGTGTTGCTATAAACTTCCCTCTTACAAGTGTTTTGCTGCCTCGCATAGGTTTTGGGTTGTCAGGTTTTCATTGTCATTTCTTTCTAGGTATTTTTTGATTTCCTCTTTGATTTCTTCAGTGATCACTTCGTTATTTAGTAGTGTATTTTTTAGTCTCCGTATGTTTGTATTTTTTACAGTTATTTTCCTGTAGTTGGTACCTAGTCTCATAGCGTTGTGGTCAGAAAAGATACTTGATGTGATTTCAGTTTTCTTAAATTTACCAAGGCTTGATTTGTGACCCAAGATATGATCTATCCTGGAGAATGTTCCATGAGCACTTGAGAAATATGTGTATTCTCTTGTTTTTGGATGGAATGTCCTATAAATATCAATTAAGTCCATCTTGTTTAGTGTATCATTTAAAGCTTGTGTTTCCTTATTTATTCTCATTCTGGATGATCTGTCCATTGGTGAAGGTGGGGTGTTAACGTCCCCTACTGTGAATGTGTTACTGTCGATTTCCCCTTTTATGGTTGTTAGTAGTTGCCTTATGTATTGAGGTGCTCCTGTGTTGGGTGCGTAAATATTTACAATTGTTATATCTTCTTCTTGGATTGGTCCCTTGCTCATTATGTAGTGCCCTTCTTTGTCTCTTCTAATAGTCTTTATTTTAAAGTCTATTTTGTCTGATATGAGAATTGCTGCTCCAGCTTTCTTTTGATTTCCATTTGCATGGAATATCTTTTTCCATCCCCTCACTTACAGTCTGTATGTGTTCCTAGGTCTGAAGTGGGTCTCTTGTAGACAGCATGTATACAGGTCTTGTTTTTTTATCCATTCAGCCAGTCTATGTCTGTTCGTTGGAGCATTTAATCCGTTTACATTTAAGTTAATTATCGATATGTATGTTCCTATTACCATTTTCTTAATTGTTTTGGGTTTGTTTTGTAGGTCTTTTCCTTCTCTTGTGTTTCCTGTCTAGAGAAGTTCCTTCAGCATTTGCTGTAAAGCTGGTTTTGTGGTGCTGAATTCTCTTAGCTTTTGCTTGTGTGTAAAGGTTTTAATTTCTCCGTCAAATCTGAATGAGATCCTTGCTGGGTAGAGTAATCTTGGTTTTAGGTTTTTCCCTTTCATCACTTTAAATATATCCTGCCACTCCCTTCTGGCTTGCAGAGTTTCTGCTGAAAGATCAGCTGTTAACCTTATGGGGATTCCCTTGTATGTTATTTGTTGCTTTTCCCTTGCTCCTTTCAATATTTTTTCTTTGCATTTAATTTTTATAGTTTGATTAATGTGTGTCTTGGCTTGTTTCTCCTTGGATTTATCCTGTATGGGAGTCTCTGCACTTCCTGGACTTGATTGACTCTTTCCTTTCCCATGTTAGGGAAGTTTTCAACTATAATCTCTTCAAATAATTTCTCAGTCTCTTTCTTTTTCTCTTCTTCTTCTGCGACCCCTATAATTCGAATGTTGGTGCGTTTAACATTGTCCCAGAGGTCTCTGACACTGTGCTCAATTCTTTTCATTCTTTTCTTCTTATTCTGCTCTGCGGTAGTTATTTCCACTATTTTATATTCCAGGTCACTTATCCATTCTTCTGCCTCAGTTATTCTGCTATTGATTCCTTCTAGAGAATTTTTAATTTCATCTATTGTGTTGTTCATCATTGTTTGTTGGCTCCTTAGTTCTCCTAGGTCCTTGTTAAACGTTTCTTGTATTTTCTCCATTCTATTTCCAAGATTTCCGAATCTTGGAAATCTTTCCTATCATTAGTCTGAATTCTTTTTCAGGTAGACTGCCTATTTCCTCTTCATTTGTTTGATCTGGTGGGTTTTTACCTTGCTCCTTCATCTGCTGTGTCTTTCTCTATCTTCTCATTTTGCTTAATTTACTGTGTTTGGGGGTCTCCTTTTCACAGGCTGCAGGGTCATAGTACCCATTGTTTTTGGTGGCTTCCCCCAGTGGGTAAGGTTGGTTCAGTGGGTTGTGTAGGCTTCCTTGTCGAGGGGACTCGTGCCTGTGTTGTGGTGGATGAGGCTCGATCTTTTCTTTCTGGTGGGCTGGACCAGGTCTGGTGGTGTGTTTTGGGGTGTCTGTGAACTTATTATGATTTTAGGCAGCCTCTCTGCTAATGGCTGGGGTTGTGGTCCTGCCTCGCTAGTCGTTTGGCATGGGGTGTCCAGCACTGGAGCTTGCTAGTCGTTGAGTAGAGCTGGGTCTTACTGTTGAGACTGAGACCTCAGATCTACTGCAGAGCTCTCACCGATTGATATTATGAGTGGCCAGGAGGTGTCTGGTTCACCAATATCCTGAACTCGGCTCTCACAGCTCAGAGGCTCAGGCCTGACACCAGCCGGAGCAGCAGGACCCTTTTGGGAAGTCTGAGGTCTTCTGCCAGAATTCAGTAGGTGTTCTGTAGGAGTTGTTCCACATGTAGATGTGTTTTTGGTGTATTTGTGGAGAGGAAGGTGATCTCTACATCTTACTCCTCTGCCATCCTGAAGGTCCTCCCCAAGCCTAATGACTTTTAACCAAACATTTTTGTCTCTTTACATCTAGTCTAACAGTGACTATATAATTATTTTTGTTTCATATACTGTATTGCTGTAAGAGAATATTCAAATTTTTCTAATAAGTCTTTTTCCCTTGTGTGCAAGAATGAAATAAAATTATGCTCATACTTAATTGAAGGAGCTACCAGAGCTTTCTACACATTTTCTTCAGTCTTCACAATTGTACTACTGGTTGTTCTTTTATCCCATCTTACTGATGTAAAAAGTAAGGTCTGGGGCTTCCCTGGTGGCGCAGTGGTTGAGAGTCCGCCTGCCGATGCAGGGACACGGGTTCGTGCCCCGGTCCGGGAAGATCCCACATGCCGCGGAGCGGCTGGGCCCGTGAGCCATGGCCGCTGAGCCTGCACGTCCGGAGCCTATGCTCCACAACGGGAGAGGCCACAACAGTGAGAGGCCCGCGTACCACAAAAAAAAAAAAAAAAAAAAAAAAAGTAAGGTCTGGAAAGCTTTCTCAGGAAAACATAGCTCATAAGGAGCTGAACTTGGTTGGATTCAAAATTACATCTATCTGATTCTAAGATACTTTCCCAAATGCAGCCCTCTCTCTCTTTGTGGGCTGACAGGTTTTCTGTTCTTATTTTCTTGGGTGTCTTGTGCTTTTCAAATGTGGAAAGGCCTGCTTCAGGCTCCATAGTCAGTGGATCTAGGGAGCACCCTCTGCTTCACATGTATCATCACCATGTATTTGTTGACTTCCACAGAGCAACTTGGTCTTTGTGATGTCTGGGTTCTGGAAGGCTATGGACAGGTGCTCATCTAAAAGTATGGGGTTGGAGCCTCTTCCTCTCTTTGTGTGAGAAATACTTGTAGCTATGCTCTGTTGAGCCAATGGTCTATCCAGATCATATCCTTGAGCCCTATTATAGAAGATAATAATATCTGCTGTATTGCAAAGTAGATGTTATTTCCCCTATATATGGAGGAGGAAATTGAATTTTCAAGAGGTAATGTGCCCATGTGCACAGAGCTGCTGAATAGCACAGCCATACACTCCTCTTCAGTGGATGAATAAAAAAAGGAATTGTAGTGTTTTCCTCCCTTTTACCCATTTACCACCACATTCTGCTTTCTGTCCTCTGAAGTTACCACAATTAGGCCATCTCTTCAACAGGTGAAAGCTCTCTTTGGAGGTTAATTTGTGATTAAATTTTATGAGGTTGAACATGACTCTCTTCTGAAGGACCCCTCTGCCATTCCGTCTGTTTGCTGTCTCTTGGGCTACAGTGTAATCCTTTCTGAAAAGTTCTTCGTCACTTCCCAGGAAAAAAGGAGAGACATTTCAAGAGTTTCTATGCCTGTGAGGGGAATAATTGTGGTGCCTAATCAGGTGGCTGCTGGGCTCTGCACAGTATTAATCTGGGTCCTTCAAGTTGTCATTTATGGCTTCTTGTGAACTTGGCCCAGGTGGTGGGGGTGGGGAGGTGGTATCCTAGTGGGAAAGGAAGGCATCAGCTCAAGGCTGAAAGATGGATGGACAGCTATTGAGAAAGCTGTGGTTGATCAGGTGATTCCACAGAGCCATGGTAGTCCTCAGGGTGGTGGCTCTCCCAGGCTGATGCACACTCAGCACTTCTGCCTGGGTTTGAATGACAGCCTTGGGGACGTTTCCAAAACTCACTTTCCTTGCCGATAACATGAGGGTCATAATTACTCTAAAGGAAGAGGATTGTTGGTAGGGGTCAGTGAGAGAAAGCCTTCAAAGCTCTTTGCCCAGTGCCTGACACAAAGTAAATGCTCAGTAAATAGAATGACCTTATGGCCTGCATTTGCCCAGGACTATCTTGGTTGATGCCTATCAATGGCACCTTGATACTCTCAGGAGCATCGTGGTTTAGACAATATATTTCATGGGCGTCCTACCATCAAATGCTGGCTATTATCATTACAGTCAAATATCATTCATTTCAAATGTAAGTGACCCAGGAGTTAGTGAGGGGAGGGGAGATAGAAAAACAGGGTTTAGCTGGACGCAGGTCAAATCAGAGGAGGTTTCTATGAACAGTTGTGTGGAGCTGCTGAGATGGTCAGTGAATATTCTGCATTCGAAGGTGTTCTCTATTTTCCTGTGTTCTCATGCAGATCTGAAAGACTCTAGTGGTGGAGGGAAAAAACACAGAGGCCAGGGCTGCAGAGGAACAGAGTAGCACCTGCCTTCCTGCCTCCTAGTCCACAAAGAACAGGGTCTGATTAAGGGGGAAGTCAGAGGAGGCCCTCAGTTTCCTCACCCCCTCACTTCCTGTCTCCCCTATTTCCCTCCCTTTCTAATTAAATCTCATTTCCACAGTGTATAATAGTAAATTTTAATCTTGATTCTCATTTTCTGTTATCTAACTAGTTAACCCATTGACTTTCTGCCTTTTAACTCATTCTAAACGTAATCATTCATTTAAGTCTGTTTTCATCTGCCTCCCCTGGAGAAAAAAGGTCACTTTCCTTAAAGAGTAACCACCTTTAAGGATTAGACCACCTTGATCTTCAAATATTTGAAGAACCTTTCATCAAGGCCCTACCAAAAGGAACGCTTTGCTCTTGAGGGCTCAGCTGCCCTGTTGAATAATTAATTTGACCCCAACATCACCACCCTCAACTCTAGGAGCTAGCTCCAGACTGAAGCTGTACTGGTGCTGCAGCTCATTCTCCCCATACCCTCACCACTGCTGCCCTGTCCCTTCCTAGGGATAGAAGCTGAGACATACCCTCTGCAGTAGCTCAAGTCCAGTTTAGGAGACTTGGACGAGAAGACTGGGCACCCCCATCCCAGGGACTGATCAAGTGGTTCCATCTGGCTCACAAGATGCAGGGTCTGCCAGGCCACAAGGGGCACAAGGCTCAAAAAGAGGTCAAACTTTTTTAGCCTGCAAGTGGTTAAGAATTTAGACCCTGTAGGAAAACCCACCTGCATTCAAAGCCTGATTCTACTACCTACTACCTGTATGAATTTGGACAAGGTGTTTAAATTCTCCTTGCCTTAGTCTTCTCATCTGTAAGTTTGGTGATAATAATCAAATTTACTGGTATTTTAAAGAGTTATATATAGTAATATATGTGAAGTATGTAGCATAGCACTTAGCATGGGGTGTTCAAAACATTGTAGTTATTATTATCACTATCATGGCCATATTTTTTAAGTTGGAGTTAGACTCCCTTGGAGTACGCACATGAGCAATGTGTGTTTATATATCCCAAATATATAATTTTAAGGCATTTAGCCAGCAGTATGCTGAATAAGTATATATATTTCAGGTCTTGTTTTGCCTTAGATTTTTGAGTGAGTCATTAAATTTTGCTTCCTTTTTTTCCTATCTATACTCATTAATATATTCATTTAATCCTTAGAACAACTCTGTGATATAGACATGATCTGCTTTCCCTTCTTTTAAGTGGGGGAAGTGGTTTATGGAGGCTAAATAACTTGTTTCAGGTTACAAAGCCAATACGTAGTAGGATTTAAACCAAGGTGATCTCTCTCCAGAGACGATGTTGACCACAAGACTACTAGATTATTTATAAGTGGCTTCAAGTGTATACTAACATGGATTAAAAATAGTAGTTTTATATATCCTTTCAAAGCTTTTTCCTTTCTTTTTTTCACTTTTCTTTCTTAAATATGAAATACTTTCATTGTGAGCATCAGCGAAGAGAACATTACTGGGTTCATCTTAGACATGGGAAGAGTAGGGAGCAAAGTTCAGATTCTAGAATACGGGCCTCCTCTTACAATCACAGGCCACAGAGACTGCCTCTTATTTGGAGCTCAGTACATGTTTGTGGAATACATGAATGAATTAAAATTCTTTTACATCTTTTTCATCTTTTGATCTTCATAGCAGATGTTACCATATCAATTTGAGAAGTGAGGGAATTGAGTCTTAAAGAAGGTCAGGGTCTTGCTCAATGTCACAAAACTAATTAATAAAAGAAACAGGGCTAGAATCCAATCCCACTTACTTGTAACACTGCACAGATACCTTCTTCTGCTTATCTGCTCGGTCCTGCAAAATACAAACCAGAGCACAGACAAACCCAGGGAAGAAGTCGTTCTTAGAACTGCTCTTCAAAACAGTTCTCTCTTTCCTTTAGAGTCTGTTATGACCACCACCCCTGCCCTGCTCCATTATGCTATTTTCTTCTTTTCCGGATGACTGTACACACCCCACGGCAGGCATACTGATGCTCCCCAGTAATGTCAGCGGAAGTCTGGTGCCTCCATTATGTTTGGTTAGGCAAGATTCTTGTTCTGTGACAATCTGCAGAGAACACACATTATAAATCAGAAGTCTATGGAAAGTTCAGGAATGAAAGAAATCTCTTGCAGACCTGAGGAACTGAGAGCTCCTTTTTGAATCCCTGCAGGAAACCAAACCAAACCAAACCAAACTGTGGCCTTAAAAAACACATTTCCGGGCTTCCCTGGTGGCGCAATGGTTGAGAGTCCGCCTGCCGATGTCGGGGACACGGGTTCGTGCCCCGGTCCGGGAAGATCCCATATGCCGCGGAGCGGCCATGGCCACTGAGCCTGTGCGTCCTGAGCCTGTGCTCCGCAACGGGAGAGGCCACAACAGTGAGAGACCCGAGCACTGCAAAAAAAAAAAAAAAAAAAAAAAAAAAAACACATTTCCTTCTCTCTCTGAGGAACTTGTCTGTACCATTTGTTTGCCACTTAATATATTCTCCTTTGTATTGGCTGAGATCCAGGAGTATGGAGTCGGGTCCCTATTCATCCCTCAGGCTGATGAAAGGCATGAGATGGGAAGGAACAAGGCAGATCTAGACAATCCAAGATATGAGGAAGCTGACTAAGCTGGACAGTCAGTATTGGATAATGGTTAAGCATATGAATCTCAACATCCAACTACCTGGGTTCAAATCCTGATTCCACCAGTTACCAGCACCTGGGACGCTTCACTGCAGACAATACTGGGTTTAGTTTGAAACACCTTGAGTATTAATAGCTAGTGGAATCCTAGCTCTTGAGGTCCTATAGTGGTTGGAAAGGCAGAGGGAAGGCATGGGCACCTGGCATAACACTCACAAGAGCTAACAGTTATGGTGTACTTCTCTTGTGCCAAGAGCTTGCTCAGCGCTTCCTGAGTGTTACATCATAATACTTTATTCTTTCCATGTACTGGATTCTTAGGAGTCCTCCAAAGGGCTCAAGTTTCCTAGACTCAGGATTCCTCGTTACTCTTTGCCATGATACTTATTTTGCCATAATCTTGCCCTAACTATCTAAATTGAGCTTACTAAGCGTAAGGTCGAGCCGAAAAGGAGAGTTTATATCCGCTGGGAAATAAGAGCAGCTTAGGGGCTTCCCTGGTGGCTCAGTGGTTGGGAGTCCACCTGCCAATGCAGGGGACGCAGGTTCGTGCCCCGGTCCGGGAGGATCCCACATGAGGAGAGGCTGGGCCCGTGAGCCATGGCCACTGAGCCTGCGCGTCCGGAGCCTGTGCTCCGCAACGGGAGAGGCTACAACAGTGAGAGGCCCGTGTACTGCAAAAAAAAAAAAAAAAAAGGCAGCTTAGAAAGGGGAAACCTGTTCACTTGAAGAAAACTATAAAGAAAGAAAAGCTGTTTTCGCTAATTATGGTCCCAGTATGCTCAGGCTTTACCAGCATATGATGAGAAATGTTATCACATAAATGTTACATGTGAATTTTGCTAGCCTAAAGCCTGAACTTAGTGATTCCTTATAAAGTGCCCCAGGCTATTTAAATCCCCACAGAGGCTCTGTGTGGACATGGGAATATGTGTTGCAGCCACCATCATGTTGTCTTTGCCATTTTCAGGTGGCATCTCTAGATGTAGATTTTGGACAACTATTCCAGTCACTGGGACCTAATTTGTTACAGTGCAAGGACAGCCTGGGGGTCATTCAAGAATGGAAGAAGAAGGTTTCAGCCTATGAGTTGTGCTCTTTCAGGTAGCGCTGCTTGTCATGAAGTGTTTTGTATTCACTGAGTTACTGAGATTACACTCACATAGCCTATTGCTTGCTGAAGCAGAAAAATACCATCCAAGTGATGCTATTGGGGTGAACTCAAGTTCTGTAAAACCTGGAACAGCAAGTGGCCTCAGGCCCCTGCTGGGTTACTAAGTCTGCTTCATTGTATCATGCTGTTGTCTCGATGATAGCTCTCTCTGGGTTTTTATAAGATTCTGGCAAAAATTGTCTTTTTAATACATCTTTCCATTCTTGCCCCATGCTCTCCACTTGCGTTTACAAGTCTAAATTCCAATTCTAAAGCCAATACGTGAGTCCCTTTCTCATCCTCCCTGGGGGTTCTTTAGCCCCAATATCTGCAAAAGAGAGATTGGAAAGGTGGAGGGGAGAGGGCAATGCATAGCTCCACCTGCCAACTGTGATCAACATGAGACAGCCTGGTTCTACCCCTGTTTCAATCTCTGCCTCCTTGGATGTGCCATTTAAAACCTATCTCAAAGGAGCCCAGGAAATAAGAGAACCAGAAAAGGAAGATACAGAACCCAAACATCATAGCAAATCTCTGCGTGAATAAAAATAGAGGGCGTAGTTGGTCAGAATTCATTGCTAACTCTGGAACAGTGTCGATCCATCTCTTCATCAGACGTCAGTCTGAGATTCTCTAGCCACATCACTCTGCTTCCTCAGACACAACCCTCTTGTGGACCTTGCTTCCTGCTAACTTGATGAAGGGGAGGGAGGACTGACGGCGTCACAGTCACTTGCCCTGAGTCCCTACCAGCATCTAGTACGGAGACTATTCTCTACCGGACAGCTTGGTCTCACAATGTGCCCTCAGGTTTTGTTTGACAGAGAACATCTGCTCACGGTAGATTTGCAGTGCACAGATAGGATCTGACAGGGACACATTTGGAGGGAACCCACGGGAGGGTGACCCCCAGTAGCTGCTGCATTGCACAACTGGAATTGCATAGTGCACAGCTTGCACAGACCTAGTGCACCCTCCTCCTAGTTCGCTCTGTCACACAATATAATGGGCTAAATTGTGCACCTCCCAAAATTCATTCATTGAAGTCCCAGCCTCCAATACTTCAGAAGGTAGCTATATTTAGTCGTAGGGTCTTCAAGGAGGTGATTGAGTTAAAATGAGGCTATTACGGTGACGCCCTCACCTGATATCACTAGTATCCTTATTTTTTTTTTAATTTTGTTTGTTTATTTATTTATGTATTTATTTATTTATATTTTTGGCTACATTGGGTCTTCATTGCTGCACGCAGGCTTTCTCTAGTTGCAGTGAGCGGGGGCTAATTTTCCTTGCGGTGCACAGGCTTCTCATTGTGGTGGCTTCTCTTGTTGTGGAGCACGGACTCTAGGCGTGCGGGTTTCAGTAGTTGCAGCACGCGGGCTCTGTAGTTGTGGCACGGGGGCCCTAGAGCATGCGGGCTTCAGTAATTGTGGCGTGTGGGCTCAGTAGTTGTGGTTCACGGGCTCTAGAGCACAGGCTCAGTGTGTTGTGGTGCACGGGATTCGTTGTTCCGCGGCATGTGGGAATCTTCCCAGACAAAGGCTCAAATTCATGTCCCCTGCATTGGCAGGCGAATTCTTAACCACTGTGCCACCAGGGAAGTCCCACCGGTATCCTTATAAGAAGAGGAAGAGACACCAGAGGCACAGAGGGACAAACACGTGAGGACAAAGCAGGGAGAAGGTAGCTGTCTATAAGCCAAAGAGAAAGGCCTGGAACAAACCCTTCCATCATGGCCCTCAGATGAATCCAACCCTGCCGGCACCTGTATCGTAGACTTCCGCCCTCTAGAAACTGTGAGAAAATAAATTTCTGTTAAGTTACTTATTCTGTGGTGTTTTATTATGGCAGCCCTAGAAAACTAATACCCCTTCACACCACCTCTAATAAACAAACTAAGCATAAACAGATTTCACAAACATAGCTGTTCCCCAACCCTGGATGCTCCTACTGTATCCTATGAGAGACTTTCACAGTCTTTTAAATTTCTTCCAGAAATATTTAGCTACCCTGATCCTGCATCATTACTAGAAGCCTATTGTATGACTCCATACAAAACCTGTCTCTGTCCTTTAGTTTGGTATACTCGGCTTTCTCAATGAGCCCATTCTTTTATCCTAAGCTAAAGATATCTATTCGGCCTCCAAGATCTATGCAGGTCCTCTACCGTTGGATATGCGCACAGGTTCGCCAACCACACAAATCAGCCATGACGTTTTCTAGTTGCATGAGCTTAAGGGCATCATTTTACCTTTCAAAACATAAGTATTTTCATCTGCAAAACGGCGTGACAGTAGATACTTTGTTGGACTCCTGTAAAATGATGCATGTGAAATGCTTGGCTCAGCACATGGCACATGGCAATTACTCAACAAATGTTCATGTTGGATGTTGACCATCATTACCTTTATTTTTTTTGGAAACTCCTATAACTGTTCTCTTCTGAAATTTTCCAGCTTTCTTTTGTTGAATGCTTCAGCACTCTTGCAATACATGAAGCGATTTCTCTGATCTGAGGTCTTTTCTCACCAGTCTCTCCTTTATTATTGGTCTCCATAGAGGTAAAACTGTTGTCTCTATAGAACTCCAAATCTACAAGCCTTGGAGGACTACCTTCCGTACTCTTCAGGAAGCATGAAGAAGGCAGGAGGAAACTTTTGAAAGGAGGTGATGGATATGTTTATGGCATGGGTTGTAGTGATGGTTTCATGAATACATACTTATCTCCAAACTCATCATGTTGCATACATTAAATATGTACAACTTTTGAGGTGTGTCAATCATACCTCAATAAATTGTTTAGAAAAGAAAGCAAAGGATAGGGTCAAGTGTGTGGGAAAAGGCTTTTTTTTCTTTTGGCAATCGCCCCAAAAATGTGTTCTTTATTTAGATAAAGAATGAGAATCATCAGCGATAAGCCTGGGTCACAAATATCATGTGTTGGGGGACACTACATTTATAAAAACTATCTCAGAAAAAGACTGTGTGCAACACTACAATTTAAATATATCATGAGGATTTTTATTATCAATTTCATGGTTCGCACGCATGGATCGTCTCTGTGAAGGTGTATGTTCCTCACAATCACAAAAACTTGGTTAAAAAAAAAGGAAGGTAAAACATTTTAAAAGCATGAACGATGTGCTATGCTTTGTGTTATTTATTTCTCATACCATCCTTTAAGGGAATTATTTTACTTCCACTTTACAGATGAGAAAATTGAGACTCAGCATTTTGACGAATTTTGGACTTTTTATGAGTACCATGAAATTTATTCTAACACAATTAAACAGTGATTAGATAGGTAGGGGGAAGGAGGGAACTTTCTTGTTATACAAAGAGAACATCTTCATTAAAAAAAATAGAAAATATATATAAGCAAAATTGAAAAAAATAAAAATTCCCTAAACCTGTCACCTGGAGACCATCACTTCTAGCATTCTCACTGATTACACAATAATTGTGATTCTTATAGGAAACCCTCAATCACTCATACTAATGCAAGAGAGAGACAAGGGTGGAGAATCTAAAAATCATTTCTGTCTGTACTGTGTGCTTTGGGGAGTAGAAAATTAACCTTTTGAGCAGGTTCTGTATGGGCTAATTACTAAAATTACTTTCTCATTCCTAACTGATCCGAATTGAGGGAAGAGTCCCAGAAGTGTTTTGCTGACATGGGATTAAACGTGTGTGGTGGCTAATCCAAGAAGTGGAGCCTGTACACATGGATAATTAAGATCTGACTGTGGAACAACAGCTCACACATTGTGGTCGCATAGGGGCTCTCCAGCTTTTCAGATGCTCTATCCTCAGAGCCATCTTGAAAGTGGATTCGATTCAATTCACCAGGCATTCACTGGGAGACTGATTCTCTCCGCAGTATGCTAAAATGTCCAGGAAATAGTCCCCGACTGTAACAGACATATACTCTAGTGAAGGAGATGGGTATGCGTCCCACTAAATTTAACAATAGTAATGATAATTATAGCTAACATTTCTTGAACATTTACTGGCCTGAGGTTCAGCTCTCTTTTAAGCTCCTTAAATGTGCTAACTCATTTAATCCTCATATAAAGCATAGTGTAATAAGGGGGAAATACTATGCACTTAGTTAGAGGAGAAGGAATGGTTTATCCTGAATTGGGAACTTAGGAAGGCTTCAAGGACTACTGTCACAGGTGGACGCTCATAGACTAAAGGGACCATCTTTACAAACCTGCGCTTATAAAATGGGTGAAGGGAGCTACAGTCCTCTGGCTGCATCTGTTTGTTCCTCTTCCTCCCAGCATTGATGACTGCCTGGCTCACAACGCATCCCCTTCTAGGCATCGTCTCCCCAGTACGTAGGGTGGACTCCCTGTGCCATGGCTCTGTGACCACATTTGACACTGCCTCACTGGATGGAGCTGATTAGACCAGGTGTTGGTTCCAAACCAAGCTGGGGCACTTAGACCCTTCCACTGGATTATTTCAACTAAAATTATGGGGAACACATCAGTCTTTCTCTGGTGGTGGAAACTGAGTAACGTGAAGTTTGAGAACTGCTGAGGTGGCCATGAAAATCGGTCACTAGGGCCTCCTGCTTAGGGAAGAGTTATTGACCCACGGCCCCAGCTGCTGGCTCTGTGTCCACTGCCCTGTCCACATGGAGGCCACACTTCCCAAGGGCCAGTGACTGAGTGTGGTCTGCACAGGAAGGCAGACCTGTTTCTGCTAGATAGGCAACTTTGGCCCCAGGAATCCTTATCTGCATAGCTGAGACTTTCTTGGAACCACATTTAGCACATCCAACACCGTTTCTTCCCCTTCTCCTTCGCGGGGCCACACCTATGTCACATTGTGATGGCTCTTCCCACACCTAGCTCCCACCCCTTATTCCCTGCAGTTTTTTCTCTCACTAAATGTCTTGCACATCTGATCCCATCCTGACCTCTGCTTCTCTGAGAAAGTGTATTAATAGTAGAATTTTGTCTTCGTGTGGTATTTCATCTTTAAAGTTAGACCAAGTTTCTTCACATTGCAACAGCAATATTCCAAGAGGTTAAGCCGCAATGAGCAAGCACTATCAAACCTTATATTTACTGTTGCCCAGTTGGCTGTGGCAAGTCACATGGCCGAGCCCAGAGTCGGCCATGAGTTGGGATTAAACAAGGGTGTAGATACCCAAAAGTGTGATGCATTGACCATCCTAGTATAATGGTCTAACAGAGCTACGAACAGGGAACAGTTACCTGCATTTTCCGTAAACTGCAATGTCATGGAAGGTTTTACATGCTCCCTTCTGGAGAAAAACTACACCCAGATAGGTACCTGGTAAAGATAAAGATTGTTCAGGAAACTATTATAAGTAGAATTAATTTTTAGAAAAGAAACCTTGTTTGTATCTAATTGGCTCATTGAAATAATCTCTCAGGTGGTAGGATTGGTATGACTAAGGCTTTATTCCTCTAACTTTTGAGCACAAAATGGAGTAAAGAGGACCAACTGAAGCTTTTGGTAGCAATGAGGTCAGTGGTACTTTTTTCAATGTGGACCATACCCTGTGGGCAACTCTGTATTCAGGAAGTCACTTGTGAGACCATCCCACAAAAAGAAGATGAGCAGAAGCTTAGCAGAAGTCTACTGTTAGAGGAAATGGAAGTGGCAGGGCTAGGAGATCCTTGTGCTACTATTTGTTAGGAAATTAAGCACATAAAATAGTGTTCCCATGTCAGGACCTTTTCCATGCGTTGCATAGTTTTTATCTCACACTGCTTCCTCTTCATCTTCTTAACTATTCTTAGCTTAGCACTCGCCATATTGCTTGAGGAATTGAGAAGGCACTGTTATTTGGAATAATTACAACTGCTCCCTTTTCTCTAAGAATGTTGCCCTTCTAAGGGTGGGGAAATTGCACGGAAATAAGTAGACTTTGCTGTCAGAAGCTTAGAGCAAATCTTTATTCTTCCACCCACCCTCTTGAACCCCATTTACAGATGTGGGATCTCTAGTGGAATTATGTACCTTATGAACAGTGTAGTAACCAAACAGAGTGTTTTGTAGAGTGGGAAGTACTCACCTTTTTATGTTTTTAAATTTTTGTTCTTTGTTACTGGTCAAAGCAAGTGGAGAGAGAGAGAGAGAGAGAGAGAGAGAGAGAGAGAGAGAGCTGGAGGCAGAGAGATTCTGTTTTGGGAGGGAGCAGAATGACAATTCGTTCACTCAGGTCTTTTGACGAAAATCGAGAAATGATATTAATGTCTTGAAGCACCTCAATGACTCAAAGTCTTCCATACTTAGCTTAAGTTTATGAACAGGGTGCTGAGTCTATACTCTGGACTATGAGAGCAAAGGAGCAGGTTAGACAACAGCGATCCCCTCCCTTCCCCAGATCACTGTTCCACACGCACTTGGTCCCCCGGGTCAATCTTCTGAAGCTCACATTATGGGACGTGCTCTGTGGTGACACCTTAAGTAGGCAACATAAAACCTCACTTGGCATTAGCCTTGATTCTAGCCTCCAGACATTACTTCATCTCAGGAAAAGGTTTTTAATATTTGCTTGAGTTGTATAACCATACAGAGCTGAGAAAATTATAATTAATCTCCATCTAAGCTACATTAGCACCGAGTCGTATGGTGAATAAAGCCCCCTCCTTTTTTTATAATTGAAAGGAAAAAGTCACCTTCCTTTTTACAAACTGAGTTGATTAGCGAAAGGTTTCGTAGGGGCTGGCTGAGTCAGGGGCAACTCACAAACTCAAGCTCCCCTCCTGGGCAGTCACAAAGATTACACCAAGTCATAAAAATCGCAAGGCATTTGTGCATAACGTTAATGAGCCTGTGGATCAGGTGAAGCTGTAAATGCCAAGAGATGACCAGCTACAATCTGGATGAGCTGTCTCTGGCCTCCTGGTGAAGGAGAACAGGGCTCTTGTGAGAAGGTGCTAGCTGATACAAATGTCCGATGATGACAATGTGGGGATGAAGTTCAGCCCAGAAAATCAGATGGCACAGCGCTCTGGCAAGGCTGCCTCTTTCCTCTTTGCCACATCATCTTTCTGAGACGGTCACCCCATATCTTCTCAATCCCTATATTTGGGCACCCTCCCAATCTCTCAGTATCTTGTGTGAAGTTTTTACCTTATTGTTGTCTGTAGGGTAATGTGACAGCCACTAGTTATGACATCTGAAGTCCTTCTCATTCTGTTCCCGGTTCTCTTTTCCCATCCTCTTTCTGACCATTTTACTTGCTCCTCCCTCTCTCCAGATAAGCAAACAGCCGGACTCCATAGTATTCCACCCAGGCTTTATTCCTTCAGTTTCCTCTGCCCAGAATGTTTTCTTGCCATTTCTCCACCTAAAATTATCGTATTCATCCTCAAGACATAGCATTTCAACTTCATGAATTCCCTCCCATCTTCCCTTTAATAGATGGAACTAATCCGTCATTCCACTATGCCATTCTAGCATTTGCATATACATACCTGTTATAGAGACTTAGACTTATAATCAAATAAAGTTACTCTAAGTAATGTTTCTTTACCTACAGCAGAAGTTCCTCAAGGGTTGGGTCCAAATCTCTTCCATATATGCATTGCCATTTTCAGATTCCCTCTCAACCCTCAAACCTGATGTAGTTGGTTGCTCAAAGATACAGAACTGGTATGCAGGAATTTTCAGTTCTACATTATCACATTGGTCCTACATTATCACCAAGGGAAAATAAGACGAAATCCAAAATATCAAACTGTGATGGTTAAATTTTACGTGTTAACTTGGCAAGGCTATGGTATCCAGTTTGGTCAAACACTAGTCAAGATGTTCTTATGAAGGTGTTTTATAGTTGTGATTAACATCTGCAATCAATTGACTTTAAGTAAAGGAGATTGACCTTGATTATGTCTGTGGGCCTCCTCATCCAATCAGTTGAAAGCCTCAAGAGCATAAATAGATTTCCTGGGAACAGAGGAGCTCTACCCCAAGACGGTAACATGGAAATCTGTCTGAATTTCCAGCTTGCTGCTCTTCCCTACAACTTTCAGACTCAAGACTGCAACATCTACTCCTGCCTGAGTTTCCAGTATGCTGGCCTGTCCTACAGATTTGAAAATCAACACATCAAATCTTGCCTGAGTTTCCAGCTTACTGGTCAAATTTCAGACTCATCAGTGCTCACAATCATGTGAGCCAATTCCTTAAAACAAATCTTCATATTTTATCTGCTCTTGGTTCTGTTTCTCTGAAGAAGCCTTTTGATATGTAAACCATCTAGCTAGAAAGAGAGTAGAAGAGGAGGTATGGAGTCAAAGTGGGGAAAAGAAACCAGAAATGTAAGAAACAAGAAATAGCAGAGAAAGTGATTGGCCAAAACTATATAACTTCCAGATATGAAATGCAAGCACTTGTAAAGACTTTTTGTGTGTCTAAGGTTTGTGTGAGTCAGTCAGATTTAATTAAGGAATCAACTTAGCAATTCTTGGGACATAGTAGAAATTCAATAAATGTCGCTGAATGAGCAAATAAGTGCATTTGTGAATGAATTGATCAACCCTTGCCTTCTCTTCTTTCGCAACAACTTTTTTTTTTTTTTTTTTTTTTTTTTTTTTTTGCGGTACGCGGGCCTCTCGCTGCTGTGGCCTCTCCCGTTGCGGAGCACAGGCTCCGGACGCACAGGCTCAGCGGCCATGGCTCACGGGCCCAGCGGCTCCGCGGCATGTGGGATCTTCCCGGACCGGGTCACGAACCCGTGTCCCCTGCATCGGCAGGCGGACTCTCAACCACTGCGCCACCAGGGAAGCCCGCAACCACTTGATAGCTAGAAATACCAGGAAACATGACACACTGGGATAATTTTGACCCCTGGGCAAGATAACCACAATATGGCAAACTGTTCTCCTTTCACAGCTATATTTGAACAGTGGAATGACAAAGTTACACCGAGAGTAGGTGATAGAGTTTTACTTTTAGAAGTTTATCATGTTAAGTAGAGTAGATTTTTTAGCACAAGGATGATGCAGAGAAGCAGGGAATGGTTGACCAGTAGTGCCAGTTTCTTTAGCTTCCTGTTGAAACCACCATGGAAGCTATCAAAGGCCTGGGGCAGTCCTTTGCTACAAACGTCATCCTTCTAGTAACATCTGCTCACTGGGTGAGGGACCAATTGTCTCCACGGAGGAGATATTGCTGCCAGTCCTCAAGGCAAAAACCCTGCATGCTAGGCCTTCCTTGGACAACATCCCAGGAGCTTGATTTTAGCCTCTGCACATCATTTAATTTCAGTCAAAGCGTTTTGCTATTTTTCTCCAGGTATATGTAGAATGCACATCCCGCTGAGGAAGTGGCAGACCATATTGTGGCTTTTAAAAGGGCTTGGGTGCAGTCATGAACAGCAGAGCTCTGATGACTACTATGGATTATCAGGAAAAATATGTGTCAAACCTGTCCTCCATCTAGGACTATATTCTTCTGTCAGCTGTGGTTCTCATGTTATCTTTTGTTCTTTTATTCAACAAAACTTTCTTGCATACCTCTGTGTTCAAGGTGTTATTGCAGGAGAGTAGCTACAGGGATGAATCATATGTAAAACTTCTCCTGCAACTAGCAGAAACACAAGTTATTTCAATTAAAAAGGGGTGGGGTGGGCTTCCCTGGTGGCACAGTGGTTGAGAGTCCGCCTGCCGATGCAGGGGACACGGGTTTGTGCACCGGTCCGGGAAGATCCCACATGCCGCGGAGCCGCTAGGCCCGTGAGCCATGGCCGCTGAGCCTGTGCGTCCGGAGCCTGTGCTCCGCAACGGGAGAGGCCACAACAGTGAGAGGCCCGCGTACGGCAAAAAAAAAAAAAAAAAAAAAGGGTGGGGGAAGCCTCATCATCTGACTTGGTGTTGATGTAGCTTAGATGGAAATTAATTGTAACAGTCTCAAATATGTGTGGTTATTTAACTCAAGCAAATATTAAAACCCTTTTCCTCAGATGAAGTAATGCCTGGAGACAAAGATAAGGTGATATAAATTAATCTATAAATATTTAGGGGGACAAAAAGCCAAATAATTTCTAGCAAGGGCAGTTTTCCCAAAACCTATTTAAGCATCCTTTGCAGAGGAATACTATGCATGAATAAAATTCCAAGAGATATTCTTTGGGAAATGCTGCAATCAAGTTTTTGGATTTACTCTTTCCCTTGGGAGTTTGATATTCATTAATACTTTCCAAGCTACATGCCTTGGAGCACTAGACTTCCACATGAGTTTAATTGGCATTGTGGGGGAATATGGATTCTCAGGTCAAAAAAGTTTGGGATTAAGAAAAACTTCTTACTCCCTTCTCCTACTAAGGTTTCCAATCCACTTTAGGTATCTCAGCATTTTAAGATGTTAAGGGTTAACCTATTAACATGTTAGATGTGCTAAGATATCCAGCAGGAAAGAATTCTGACTAGGACATATTTAAATAGGAGACTCAGGATGACTTCATGGTGACATCTAAGATGAGCGTTAAGGGGACAGAAAGGACTGTTGTTGAGAACAAAGGGCCTTTCCTTGGTTAGAGCCTCTACTCCTTGCCTGTCATGCTCTCCAGCCATATAACTTCTTTTCAGAACTGACACTGCCTTGGTCGTCCCTTTGGATGAAGGGACCGAAGAGAGGGAGCCCCTTTCCTCCCTTACCTCAGCACTAGTGTGCAGTTCCATTCGGGAGGTCTCTCTGAGATGATTCGCAAGTTCTGGGAATTCATGCCTAAGAATTTTTAGTGATCCTTTTGGCTCTGCCATTTATGTCCCAGAGCAGCAACCTCTCAGGATTGTACAGTAAGAGTTGGGCCTGAGCTGAGGAATGGCGTATTTTCTGTTGATAGAGTTCCTAACTGGGGAAATCCATTCGAGCGGAGCTTTTGTAGCTTTGCCAGATTAAATGGAGAATGAGTGATTTCGCTGGTAGTGTTCTTGCGTGTGAAGCCACAAAGAAGAGTGCATGGAATCTGACAGGTTGAAAGTCATCTGGTAGAGAAGGCAAGATAGAGGAGAGGTCATATAGACTCAGACTATTGGAGTGCAGGTCTTTCCTATTGGGAAATTTTTAACAAGAGGAGGCGGGGGACATAAAGACAGGGAGAAAAGAAAGAAGGAGATTAAAAATTTGACTTTCTCAGTTGCCTGTTTCAGGATTGGGCCATCATGAAAGCCTGAGTTTGAGGTATTTATCTTCTCTCTACCCTTTCCTTCTGTATACCTTCATTCTCTGATTACTACACACATACACACACACGTACGCACATGCACACGTGCACGCACACACCCCTCACTAAAAAAATCTGGCTTTAACGTGAGATTCTAGAAAATTCCTTATCTCCAGAGAATTTCATAAAAATACCACCTTTCTCTGCCTTTAAACAAGTGATTTGGCTCCTGTGTCACAAAGTCAGCCTTCTAAAAGGGCCAGTACCTGATGAGTTCCCATTTCTGATAATAGTAGAAAATATTAAATCACTTTTAAGTGTTTTTATTTTGTTTTTGTTTGTTTGTTTGTTTGTTTGTTTTTATGCAGTACGCGGGCCTCTCACTGCTGTGGCCTCTCCCGTTGCGGAGCACAGGCTCCGGACGCGCAGGCTCAGCGGCCATGGCTCACGGGCCCAGCTGCTCCGCGGCATGTGGGATCTTCCCGAACTGGGGCACGAACCCGTGTCCCCTGCATCCGCAGGCGGACTCTCAACCACTGCACCACCAGGGAAGCCTTAAGTGGTTGGTTTTTCTTTTAAGCTGATTCAATAGTAACTTAGTTATTTCCAGTTTATGATTAATTGTAATCAGCCCTCCCATCTCCTTCCTCCCCAGAGATGCCTCTAACCCCCACCAAGATTCTTTTTTTAAATAATTTAATAATAATATATATTGAGATATAATTCACAGCCCGTACAATTCATCCATTAAAGGCATACAATAAAATGATGTTTATAATATTTACAGAGCTGTGCAACCATCACCATAATCAATTTCAGAGCATCTTCATCACTCTAAAAAGGAACCTCATACCCATTAGCAATCACTCCCTATTTTCCCCAACACCTCCAGCCCCTGGCAACCACAAATACTTTCTGACTGTGTGGATTTGCCTCTTCTGGTCATTTCATATAAATGGAATCATATAGTATGTAGCCTTTCATGTCTGGCTTCTTTCAATTAGTGTAATGTTTTTTAATATTAATCCATGTTGTAGCCTCTATCCATACTTCATTTTTTTTTATTGCTGAATAATATTGCATTGTATGGATATGCCACATTTTGCTTATCTGTTCATCAATTGATGGACATTTGGGTTCTTTCCACTTTTGGATACTATGAATAATGCTGCTATAGACATTCATGTATAAGTTTTGGGGTATATACATAGGTCCACCAAGACTCTTAAAGAGCTTTGGTAACAGCCCAGTGATCGTGTTGGAGAGGAAAGGGTCTACTTCTTGGTTTTATCTCCTCTCAGTCATGGATTATGTCATGTCTAGCATGTGTTTTGCCCCCAGGAATGCCCAGTGCTTGCTGCAGAAGGCAGTAACTGGACAGGTTGCAAATGTTCATTCAGTATGTATTCATTTGTCTGATGCTGGCAATCTTTACTAAATTGCAGCCATGCTATCCTTCAGTCCCCAGCTTGGGTAATCTACTCATGCATTCTGATGTGGAATCTTCCCTGGACTGGCTGAGGAAATCCCCAGGCAATCCCACAGGCTCTCTCTGAACAAAATCCTCTGCTCCTGGGTACAATGGACCTATCTTTGTCTCTCATTAATAGGAGGAAAATACAAGATGGTTATCTTAGGCCCCTCTGATGCCAAGATTTGCCTTGTCACCATCTCTGTTGATCTCTATCATCACTTGGGCAGTGGTGTGGGAAATATTTGGCAACTTCAGCTCTTAAAAGAACAAGTAAACAAACAAACAAGAAACAAAACTCAGAGTGGCATGGACATATATACACTACCAAATGTAAAATAGATAGCTAGTGGGAAGCAGCCACACAGCACAGGGAGATAAGCTCGGTGCTTTGTGACCACCTAGAAGGGTGGGGTAGGGAGGGTGGGAGGGAGGTGCAAGAGGGAGGGGATATGGGGATATATGCATATGTATAGCTGATTCACTTTGTTATAAAGCAGAAACTAACCCACCTTTGTAAAGCAGTTATACTCCAATAAAGATGTTTAAAAAAAAAAAAGAAGAAAACACAAACATTCCATAAATGGAGCAAGCTGCCAATCTCCCGAGTACTCTAGAAGTACCCAAACTTCTGGAATATCCTCTACTGTTGTCCTCAGTCCCTTCTATTCGTACAGAAAACGGGTGTTGGACAAGACACACTTCTGTATGGCTTCTTTCTTGCTTCCAGTACTCTGTGCATTTCCCTCTTTCCTGCTCAGAGGTTTCATGAGTTCATCTGGGGCAGAAAGAAAATAGTGTTTTCCTCCAGATATCTTTTGTGTGTGTGTGTGTGGCTTCTTTTTTTTTTTTTTTTTTTTT
>RJWK010013452.1:0-38977 GCA_004363435.1 Platanista minor
AAATCTGACCTCTAAAAAGAGTGTTTGTTTTTGAAGTATAATTGACCTGTAATACTATGTTACTTCCTGATGCACAGTATAGTGACTTGATATTTCAGTACGTTACGAAATGATCACTACCATAAGTCTAGTTATCATCTGTCACCATACATAGTTATTACATTATTATTAATTGTATTCCCCGACTCTTGTACATTTCATCTCCATGACGCATTTATTTTGTAACTGGAAATTTGTACCTCTTAATTTTCCTCACCTGTTTCACTCATCCCCTCCACCCTCCTTCTCTCTGTTTTCTGTGTATATGTGGCTCTGTTTCTGTTTTGCTACGTTTGTTCATTTGTTTTTTTATTTAGGTTCCACATACAAGTGAAATCATACTGTATTTGTCTTTCTCTGATGTATTTTGCTTAGCATGATACCCTCCAGGTCCATCCATGTTGTCACAAATGGCAAGATTTCATTCTTGTTTATACTTAGTATTCCATTGTATGTATATATATGTACACACAAGCACGCATATGTCACACCCATCACACCCCACATCTTTTTTATCCATTCATCTGTTGGTGGGCACTTAAGGTTGCTTCCTTATCTTGGCTGTTGTCAATAACGCTGCAGTGAACATGGGGTGCATATATCTTTTTGAATTAGTGTTTTTGTTTTCTTTGGAAAAAACCCAGCAATGGAATTGCTGGATCGTATGGTAGTTCAATTTTTAATTTTTTGAGGAACCTCCATACTCTTCCATAGTGGCTGTATCAATTTATAGTTTCACTGACAGCGCACAGCAAGGGTTCCTTTTTCTCCACATCCTTGCCAGCACTTGTTATTTGATGTTTTTTGATAATAGCCACTTTGACAGGTGTGAGGTGATATCCTCTTGTGGTTTTGATTTGCAATTCCCTGATGATTAGTGATGTTGAGTATCTTTTCATGTGTGTGTTGGCCATCTGTATGTGTTCTTTGAAAAAATGTTTATTCATGTCCTCTGCCCATTTTTTTTTTTTAATATTTATCTCTGCTATTGAGGTCTTAAGGTTAGTGTCTTTCAACATTTTTATTTATTTTTATATTTATTTTTGGCTTTGTTGGGTCTTCGTTTCTGTGCGAGGGCTTTCTCTAGTTGTGGCAAGCGGGGGCCGCTCTTCATTGTGGTGCACGGGCCTCTCACTATCGCCGCCTCTTTTGTTGTGTAACACAGGCTTCAGACACGCAGGCTCAGTAGTTGTGGCTCACGGGCTTAGTTGCTCCGCGGCATGTGGGATCTTCCCAGATCAGGGCTTGAACCCATGTCCCCTGCATTGGCAGGCAGATTCTCAACCACTGCGCCACCAGGGAAGCCCTGCCCATTTTTAATTGGATTGTTTTTTGATGTTGAGTTTTATGAGTTCTTTGTATATTTTGGATATTAAACCCATATCAGGTTATCATTTGCAAACATCTCTCATTTAGTAGGCAGCCTGTTTGTTTTGTTGATTCCTTTGATGTGCAAAAGCTTTCTAGTTTGATGTAGTCACATTTGTTCAGTTTTGCTTTTGTTTCCTTTCCCTGAGGAGATATACCCAAAAAAAATACTGCTAAAGACTGATGTCAGGGGACTTCCCTGGTGGTCCAGTGGTTAAGACTCAACTCTCCCAATGCAGGGGGCCCAGGTTTGATCCCTGATTGGGGAACTAGATCCCTCATGCCACAACTAACAGAGTCTTCATGCCGCCACTAAAGATCCTGCATGCCTCAACGAAGATCCCGCATGCTGCAACTAAGACCCAGCACAGCCAAATAGGAAAATAAATGTTAAAAAAAAACCCAAAAACAGACTGATGTGAAAGAGCATATGGCCTGTGTTTTCTTCTAGGTGTTTTATGACTTTATTTTTTACACTTAATGTAGCTGTCCGGTTTTCCCATCACTATTTATTGAAGAGGTTATCATTTTCCCATCATGTATTCTTGCCTCCTTTGTCATAGATTAATTAATCCAGTGTGAAATCCAGCAAAGGGCACGTGTGCCCATGGTGCCAAAAGCCAAGCTCTCTGATAGTGGTAGTTTGCAGCAAAGTGAGGATATGTTGCAGGGCGCCAAGCAAGGGAGTAGGAGGCAAGCCTCAGATCCACTCCAACTTGGTCTTTCAGTCTTTGAGTTAGTTTTTTGTTTTTGTTTTTTAAAGGGGGGAGGAAAAAGAGGCTGGGATTAATCATTGTCATGGGACATTTCTTACTTGAAGTTTTGGGAGTCTGGTTTATGATTATCTGCCAAGTGGTCCATGGTTGGGGGTCTGTTAGCTCATCTTGCCCTGGAGAACAACCTGAGTTTGTACGTTAATGATGATATGATGATAGCAGTTTTAGTACATTATCGATGTCATCGACAACAGCAGTTTCAGTCATCCAACTGGTTGATTAGTATTAAGTTAGCACAGGATTGAGGTCAGAGGAGACAAGAAAGGGAATAAAGTATAGGATAGAGAGATTAATGATAAACTTGGTAAGCGAACTTGGTTTTAGGGAGAATCAGTTTCAAGTGTGGGTTCATTTCTGGGCTCTCTGTTCTGTCTGTTGATCTATGTGTCTGTTTTTCTGCCAGCACCATACTGTTCTGGTTATTGTAGCTTTGTAGAATAGCTTGAAATCAGGTAGTGTGATATGTCCAGCTTTGTTCTTCATTTCAGGATTGTTTTGGGGGCTTCCCTGGTGGCGCAGTGGTTGAGAGTCTGCCTGCCGATGCAGGGGACACGGGTTCATTCCCCGGTCTGGGAAGATCCCACATGCCGTGGAGCGGCTGGGCCCGTGAGCCATGGCCGCTGAGCCTGCGCGTCCGGAGCCTGTGCTCCGCAACGGGAGAGGCCACAACAGTGAGAGGCCCGCGTACCGCAAAAAGATTGTTTTGGCTATTCAGAGTCTTTTGTGTTCTTATACAAATTTTAGAATTATTTGTTCTACTTCTGTGAAAAGTGCCATTGGTATTTTGATAGGAATTGCATTGAATCTGTAGACTATCTTGGTAATATGGTTATTTTAACAATATTTATTCTTCCAATCCATGACCATGGTATATCATCTTACATCTTCTGTCATCTTCCATTTATTTAATCAGTGTCTTACAGTTTTTCTGAGTACAGGTCTTTTACCTCCTTAGGTAGGTTTATTCCTAGATATTTTATTCTTTTTGATGCAGTTGTAAGTGGGATTTTTTTCTTGCTTTCTCTTTCTGATAGTTCATTATTAGTGTGTACAGACACAATAGATTTCTATATATGAACTTTGTATTCTGCAATTTTACTGAATTCATTGATGAATTTTTTTGATGGTGTCTAGAGTTTTTTATATGTACTATCGTGTTATCTGCAGACAATGGCAGTTTTACTTTCTTTCCAGTTTGGATTCCTTTAACTTCTTTTTCTTGTCACTTTCTTTATGGAACGGTGTTTGTTACAAAGAAAAGTAAAAATTAAAAAAGTAGTCAAATTGTCTAGAGACCAACCAGTAGTAATAGTATCAACGCCTGAAAATGTGACTTGTATGCTAATTCCCCTGACCCTCATGCTTCTGACTTCAGAACCTGCTTCACCCTACATGTGAAGATTAGTAGACTTTTTTCATATAAAGATACAAGTATTTATTACAGATTTATAGTGGGCTCTTGATGTTCCTGGGAAATACATCCAGACATATTGATTAATGACTTGACAAGTTGCCAAATACTGTATTTGCTAAAGCTCTCCAGCACTGATTTCTTTTGGGGCCCTTTTTTACATTGTTATTGCATCATCAGAATTTCTGACTGAGTGAAGATGCTGCACTGTGGTGTGGTTGCCCAGTGATTGACTAGGGATGCTTACTAGCAAATTGTTCTTTAGACTCACAAATTAATTTTCTTCAGCAGTTCTTTGGATGTAGATTTAGTAAAACCATTACTAACGTGCTGTTAATGAAAGTCGTAGTGAACATAGGAAATCGTCATTAGAGACCTTTTGAAGTGAATTTTCTTCAGGAATAGAGGTTAGCAGGAATGAGAGTTTTCAGGCTCCTAATTGAAATTGTGGGTTTGAGAACATTTTAATCCTCAAGAGTTGTCTTTGTAAAGGAGATTGCTGTGTAGTAGCTCTCTTGGTATTAGCAGGCAGTAGGGATTAATTAGTTGTTTGAAATGAGTTGAATTAGAGTGACAGGCATTTAATTAGTTCCCTATGTCATTATGCCTAGTAAAAAGTTTTTTTTTTAATTTGGCTGTGATTTTTAATTAATTAATTTTATTTATGTTTGGCTGTGTTGGGTCTTCGTTTCTGTGCGAGGGCTTTCCCTAGTTGCGGCAAGCGGGGGCCTCTCACTATCGCGGCCTCTCTTGTTGCGGAGCACAGGCTCCAGACGCGCAGGCTCAGTAGCTGTGGCTCACGGGCCTAGTTGCTCCACGGCATGTGGGATCTTCCCAGACCAGGGATTGAACCCATGTCCCCTGCATTGGCAGGCAGCTTCTCAACCACTGCGCCACCAGGGAAGCCCGCTTAGTAAAAAGTTTTTATCTAAAGAGTTCTCATCTGTTATATTCAAATTTCATAGCTTCATATCAAAGAAAACATAGTGTCTTTCACCTAGTTTTAATGTTACTACCTAAAAATAACTTTTAATTCACGTTGCTACTATTTGGGGTGTATAAATAAAACCTAACCAATAGTTAACTTGAAAAATAAACTATTCACCTGAAGTGCCTCCCAAGGCAAAACTGACTGCTTGCCAAACTACCATAAATTTACCATCAAAAAAGAACAAAACAAAAAACCCCTGGCAATTTCAATCCTGAAACCTGGAGACTTGCCTAACTGGACCCTTTAAAGGAGTGGTCTTCAGTCCACAAGTATATCAAGAGTGCGTCTGACAGCAGAGACAATTCTTGAGTGGTTTATGAGGACCAGTATAGCAGTTCAGGGTTAAATATTACATATTATGCATCCGAGTGGGTCTGGAGCCTTAAATATCACTCCTTCAGAGAGGCTTTCCTTGGGTACCCAGTCATCCTGTATTATCTCCTCTGTAGGATATATTTGTTGTGTGATGTTTTTATATTTGTTTCCTAGTTACTTTTCTTTTCCTTTTCTCTGTTGTTGAATAAGTGAGTGAATAAATAAATGAATGAATAAAGGCAGAGGCAAAGTAGCTTTGTGGGTTGATAAAACCACAAAGGAGGGGGTTAACAGTAATAGGTGTTTGTGAATCATTACAATACAGATTCATTATCTGTGTCTGCTGTTGATGATTGGATCATCTGCGAAGCAGGCTTTTATAATTGGCCTGCCGACATTAGAACATCTAAACCAGAGTTTGTAAATGCCTAGCATGAGAGCCGCAAGCACTTCTCCCTCATCTGTGTGGATAACACAGATGAAAGAAGAGCACAGCACTCACTGTGCCCAGGTGGAAGCCACTGCCAGTCAGTTTGAGTTGGCAGACCAGATGGAAAACATTGGCATCTAGACCACAGTCTACACGGGGGCCTGTCCATGCCAGAATCTAAGGATGCCTTTATCTTTTTGGCTAGTGTTTTTTGAAGAGTTAGAAGTTTTTTTTGGAGTCAGTATTGTTGCAAATTACACCATTTTTTTGAAGGGTAATCCTGGAAATTTATGATTTTGCAGCAAGTTTTTATTACTTGATTTGCTTCAGAAAAATAACTCTTCAGTTTGGTTTATTTGGAATGATGGCCCATTTTCAGAATCTGGGCCATTTGGAGATGAGAGGCCTTAATTGATTATGCCCCTAAGAAACTAAAATTTAAAAATTTTGCATGGTACTTAATTTTTTCTGGTAAGGACTGAAGAGAATCTCTCCCTCTCAGAACAAACAAAAAAACACAAACAAACCCACTGGGATTTTGAGAGATGTTATTCCTTGGTTAGTAATATTTAAATCTCAAATGAATCTTAGCATGTGCTTTTAAACTGACGTCCTGTGGGAAGGAATTTTGTCTGTAGTTGGAAGTAACTCTGGCACGTAAAACTGAGAACAAATTACTGTCTTTTGGGAAATTATTTAAGGAAATGTCCAAAATGTTCTAAAATGGAAAATGAACATTGTATGATCCTTGAAATACTGCTGTAGTGAATGCTCTTTTCTAGCCCCTTAAAAAGAGGTTGTAGGGAGATATCCTTAGATACGATGTATGTGTTTACAGTGGTAACTACTGTATGAAACGTTTAGAAAGAAAAGAAGAAGAATATGTGTTAAATGGGACAGCTTTCCCCAAAACTAAGAGGAACTTAGACTTGGAAGAGCACACTATGTTTAATTCATTTCCCAGCTTATAAATAAATATTAAAACATTGGAGTAGATTTTAAAATGCCAATTTTAAAGCCCAGAGGCTTTTTCCTTATACTGAAACTATAAAACATGGATTTTTCTATTAGAAGACATTCATAAGTTAGTATTCTTTTAGAATATTAAAGGACAAAACAAGATTAGCAGTGACTTGTACCTGAACTAGTTGTCATAATTCCTTGTGATTGAATGTATTCATGACTTTCACTACTATTGTAGTAGGTAATTTATCTTCTAGTTGTGTCCTAGATATGATATACAAGAAGATGGTATTTGATCATTCCATTTAAGAAATCTTTTATTTGGAACCAATTTCAAATTTACAGAAAATTAACGGGAATAAAAGCATTCCAAAAGACATTTATATACCCTTTATTGAGGTCAGACAGTTTATCTTATTTGGTTTATCATTCATGCACTGCGTGTGTCACCTTAGGTAAGTAAGGTCTATGCACCATGGATGGCCCTTATTCCTAAATACTTAAGTTTGTGTTTTCTAAGCTTAGGAATATTCCCTTGCATAACTAATTTAGTTGCCAACTTCATTGTTAGAAAATAATACCTCACATTTTATCTCTTCCTATTTTGTCACTTGACCCGATAATGTTGTTTATAGTGTTTTTGTTCTCCAGTTCAGGATCCAGTCTAGGGTCAGGTACTGCATTTAGTTGTCGTGTCTTTTTAGTCCCCTCTATCTAGTCTGAAACATTTTTACAGCCTTGATCTTTTATGACATTGACATCTTTGAAAAATTACCCTCCTTCCCCCGCCTTTTTAAGAGAATGTTCCTCTGTTTTGGATCTTTCGTCATGATTAGATTATGAAGAAAATGATATGTTAGAAAATAATATCTCACATTTTACCTCTTCCTATTTTGTCACTTGACCCAGTAATGTTGTTTATAGTGTTTTTGTTCTCCAGTGCAGGATCCAGTTTAGGGTCAGGTACTGCATTTAGTTGTCATGTCTTTTTAGTCCCCTCTGTCTAGTCTGAAACATTTTTACAGCCTTGGTCTTTTATGACATTGACATCTTTGAAAAATTACTCTCCCTCCCCCGCCTTTTTAAGAGAATGTTCTTCTGTTTTGGATCTTTCTTGATGATTAGATTTAGTTTATGCATTCTCAGCTGAAATACTATATGGGGAATATTGTGTCCTTGTAGTAATACTTCTGTAGGCACATGAAGTCCATCTGAGAAGCCCGTGTGAAGTCAAGATGTTGTCTGAATTCTCCATTGTAGAATTACTTGTTTTTCCCTCTGCAAGTGATGTGTAGTTTGTGGGGTACACTTTAAGATCATGGAAATACCCTACTCGTCATCAAAAGTTCCCCTAGATCTACCTTTCATTTTAAATAACCAGCAAAAAATAAATAGGTTGCCATTTTTTTTTAACTATTGTAAATTGAAATATAAGAGTAAAATTATCAGTAATTCTATTTATTAGTGAAATATAAGAACCATAATAATGCTCCAAACTAGGAAAATGGGTATTGATAATAACAGTTTTCCATTTGAATTAAAAGTTCTTGGAGAGAAAAATGACTAACTTGTGTATTTATTGGCCATATCTTCTCACTTGTCATATGTGTAAATTTTGGCGATTAAACAATTGAGTCATAGTGTGAGAAGACCACTCTGCTTAACATGTGAAAAGTAGTTTCTTCTGGCTGAAAGGAGAAATTTAGTATGACTATTTTGTTGTGCTCTTTATTTCATTTCGTCTTTACAAAGTAGCTTGATAACTAAAGCCTTACAAAATAAAAAGATCCTTAGAGAAAGAAAATTGTGAGACATTTGTCGAAGCAGGTGTTTTTCCACTTGTGTTTAAAGTTTAGTGAATTGGATTGGACTGCTACTACAGAGGAACAGATGAAACAAAAAGAAATTTCTTCTACCATGTTGTTAATAGCTTGATTTCTGCATTTGTTCATTTAAAAGAGCAGTGGTAAAGTCTAATCTGTTCTATTTGGAATCTCTACTTTAAAGCCCTGAAATGTATGAGTATTTCACTGTGTTCTCACTAGTGTCAGATATCATGGTATATAAGCAGCCAGTGCTGCATGGTACATCTCTGTACATTAACCCGTTTACAAAGAATAAACGCCTCCCCCATTCTTACTGTCTTAGAGTACACTCAGTGAAGTGTCCTTTCACTAATACAGGTCTCCTGCCTCATGTTTTCTGCCTTCGTGGTGTTAACTTTTACCTTGGTTGTTCTCTTTCCTTCCCCTTTTCTATTTGCCTCATTCCTACGATCTGCAGTAATAAATTTAGGTAAGCCCTGTGTGCTGAAGTTGACACTAACAAAACTTTATGGGACAAGGTCTGCTTTTAGCCTTTGGTATACTAATGAATTTTTAGGAAAAAAAAAGTCACATTTTTCCTACTGCTGTAGGCATTCATCTCTTGCTTAACTATATTTTAAATGAGAGGCCTATGAATAAAACATAAAACCATAAATGTTAGAGCTGGAAGTGATTTTGGAAATACTCTTCCAAGTACCTTTTTTTTTCTCTAGTAAGAAAGCTTAATCCTGAGGGTAAGATGACTTGCATATGGTTAGTAAGTAGTGTTTGGTGGTAAGATTCCTGGACCTTGAGATAGTCTTTTTTTTTACCATCTTATTTTGCTTCAATTTTATCTTGTCCCAAGCCAGATTCCAAAGATACTACCTTGTCACAAAATCACAGTGAGTGCCCCTTGTGATCTTGAATTTGTGTTATTAAGTGAAGGTCAGTTTATGTTTCAAATACTATTTAGGAAGACAGGTATGAAAGCATATTTTGACTTCTCTTCACAGATCTTAAAAATGATGGGACTTTGAGCAAATGACTTAACCTGTCTTTGCCTTGGTTTTCTCATCTGAAAAATGAGGATAATGCTACTTACTTCATAGGGTTGTTATAAGGATTAAGTAAGTTAATGTTGATTAATATTTACTAAGTACTTAGAACAGTGCTTCACGTTATTTAAGTGTTTGTTAAAATAAATAGCGTGATACACAATTAAGTAGTACTTTTAAAGCATCTGCTTGTTTCCTGAATGGCTAGTCTCAGCTTAGTGGCATTTCGACAGCATAGAAATAAATTCTGTTATTTACAGCACAACTGCCAACTCAGTGGTTTATTCATTCAACACAAACTTTGAAAAGTGACGATTAAGATTTGATACGAAGAAAGAAGTTGAAAATGCTTCCAAGTCTGTAAAGTTGTTATACCACAGAATCCGTTCATCAAAGCTAACAAATGATTTTTGAACATTTTGCTGTACTCAAGACATTTGGGGATTAAAAACCCGAAGATTTGATTACCTAATTTTCAGCCATTGCAGATTAGCATGCCAGGTGAATTAGGGAAAGTTATTGTTAACATCTACCAGCAGTGAGAAGTAACGGTGAAGAGAGAGATGAACATTCATGCAAGTTCAGGGGCAGCCGTGTATACTGCAGCTCCCTACATCATTTTATCATGGGCTGGTACTATAATTGATGATCATAATCATAAAATTTTACTGCCAGAAGGGCCCTTAAGGGTTATGAAATTTGGTTTTCTTGGTTTTTTTAAAAAAATATTTTAAGTATTTTCACTTTTTTTTTTTTTTGGCCGCACCGCGTGTGGGATCTTAGTTCCTCAACCAGGGATAGAACCCGAGCCCCCTGCAGTGGAAGCACAGATTCTTTTTTTTTTTTTAACATCTTTATTGGAGTATAATTGCTTTACATTGTTGTTTTAGTTTCTGCTTTATAACAAAGTGAATCAGCTGTACATATACATATATCCCCATATCTCTTCCCTCTTGCGTCGCCCTCCCACCCTCCCTGTCCCACCCCTCTAGGTGGTCACAAAGCACCGAGCTAGTCTCCCTGTGCTATGCGGTTGCTTCCTACTAGCTATCTGTTTTACATTTGGTAGTGTATATATGTCCATGCCACTCTCTCACTTCATCCCACCTTACCCTTCCCCGCTCCCCTTGTCCTCAGATCCATTCTCTATGTCTGCATCTTTATTCCTGTCCTGCCTCTAGGTTCTTCAGAACCTTTTTTTTTAAGATTCCATATATATGTGTTAACATACGGTATTTGTTTTTCTCTTTCTGACTTACTTCACTTTGTATGACAGACTCTAGGTCCATCCACCTCACTACAAATAACTCAATTTCCTTTCTTTTTATGGCTGCGTAATATTCCATTGTATATATGTGCCACATCTTCTTCATCCATTCATCTGTCGATGGACACTTAGGTTGCTTCCATGTCCTTGCTGTTGTAAATAGTGCTGCAGTGAACATTGTGGTACATGATTCTTTTTGAATTATGGTTTTCTCAGGGTATATGCCCAGTAGTGGGATTGCTGGGTCGTATGGTACTTCTATTTTTAGTTTTTTAAGGAACCTCCACACTGTTCTCCATAGTGGCTGTACAAATTACATTCCCACCAACAGTGTAGGGAGGGTTCCCTTTTCTCCACACCCTTTCCAGCATTTATTATTTGTAGATTTTTTGATGGCCATTCTGACTGGTGTGAGGTGATACCTTATTGTAGTTTTGATTTGCATTTCTCTGATGATTAGTGATGTTGAGCATCATTTCATGTGTTTGTTGGCAATCTGTATATGTTCTTTGGAGAAATGTCTATTTAGGTCTTCTGCCCATTTTTGGATTGGGTTGTTTGTTTTTTGATATTGCGCTCCATGAGCTGCTTGTATACTTTGGAGATTAATCCTTTGTCAGTTGCTTCGTTTGCAAATATTTTCACCCATTCTGAGGGTTGTCTTTTCGCCTTGTTTATGGTTTCCTTTGCTGTGCAAAAGCTTTTAAGTTTCATTAGGTCCCGTTTGTTTATTTTTGTTTTTATTTCCATTTCTCTAGGAGGTGGGTCAAAAAGAATCTTGCTGTGATTTATGTCTTAGAGTGTTCTGCCTATGTTTTCCTCTAAGAGTTTTACAGTGTCTGGCCTTACATATAGGTCTTTAATCCTTTTCTTTTTTTTTTTTTTTTTTTTTTTTTTTGCGGTACGCGGGCCTCTCACTGTTGTGGCCTCTCCCATTGCCGAGCACAGGCTCTGGACGCACAGGCTCAGCGGCCATGGCTCACAGGCCCAGCTGCTCCGCGGGATGTGGGATCTTCCCGGGCCGGGGCACGAACCCGTGTCCCGTGCTTCGGCAGGCGGACCCTCAACCACTGCGCCACCAGGGGAGCCCTTTAATCCTTTTTGAGTTTATTTTTGTGTATGGTATTAGGGAGTGTTCTAATTTCATTCTTTTTCATGTAGTTGTCCAGTTTTCCCACCACCACTGATTGAAGAGGCTGTCCTTTCTCCACTGTACATTCCTGCCTCCTTTATCAAAGATAAGGTGACCGTATGTGTGTGGGTTTATCTCTGGGCTTTCTATCCTGTTCCATTGATCTATATTTCTGTTTTTGTGCCAGTACCATACCATGTTGATTACTGTAGCTTCGTAGTATAGTCTGAAGTCAGGGAGTCTGATTACTCCAGCTCCGTTTTTCTTTCTCAAGATTGCTTTGGCTATTCGGGGTCATTTGTGTGGTACAAATTGTGAAATTGTTTGTTCTAGTTCTGTGAAAAATGCCATTGGTAGTTTGATAGGGATTGCATTGAATCTGTAGATTGTTTTGGGTAGTATAGTCATTTTTCAATGTTGATTCTTCCATTCCAAGAACATAGTATATCTCTCCATCTGTTTGTATCATCTTTAATTTCTTTCATCAGTGTCTTATAGTTTTCTGCATACAGGTCTTTTGTCTCCTTAGATAGGTTTATTCGTAGGTATTTTATTCTTTTTGTTGCAGTGGTAAATGGGAGTGTTTTCTTAATTTCTCTTTCAGATTTTTCATCATTAGTGTATAGGAATGCAAGAGATTTCTGGGAAGCGCAGATTCTTAACCACGGGACCGCCAGGAAAGTCCCTAGTTTGTCTCTTTTTACAATTTATAAAATAACCCTGAAACACCAAGAACACATTAAATCACGTTACATAGACTGTGAGAAGTTAACCAAGTATGTATTTCATTTTAGAAAGCTTTCTGTGCAAGCTTTTTAAAAAGTTTTGGTATCTAAAAACTTTAGCTACAATTTTTGGCTGCTTTATTATGTATAGCACCTTTTCTTAATATACCAAATAAATGAAACATTATCTCATACAGACTTCTCCTCAGATATTAATTAAAGCCTATTACAGTTCACAGTGGCGATCTTTAAGGCATGTAATCAGCCACTGTTGAGCTATGTGACCTTGGGAATTTCTTTCTTGTTCTGTAAAATGGTAGTGATAATTGCCTCCCTTTACATCATACATTTCTAAAAAATGTAAAACACACAAAATGTTAAAGTTACCATCTTAACTGTTTTTGAGTGTACAGTGCTATTAAATACATTCACATTATTGTGTAACTGTCACTGCTATCCATCTATAGGACCTTTGATCTTCCCAGCCTGAAATTCTGTACCCACTAAGCATTAACTCCTTCTTTTCACCTCTCTAGCCTTTGGCAACTACCATTCTATTTTCTGTCTTTATGAATTTAACTACTCTAGGCTCCTTATTTAAATAGAATCATGAAGTATGTCTTTTTTGGGACTGCCTTACACTTAGCATAATGTCTTCAAGGTTCATCCACAGTGTAGCATGAATAAGGTTGTGTTTTTTTTAATGTCTTTATTGGAGTTTAATTGCTTTACATTGTTGTGTTAGTTTCTGCTGTATAACAAAGTGAATCAGCTGTACGTGTACATATATCCCCATATCCCCTCCCTCTTATGCCTCTCTCCCACCCTCCCTGTCCCACCCTCTCTGTCCCACCCCTCTAGGTGGTCACAAAGCACCGAGCTGATCTCCCTGTGCTATGCAGCTGTTTCCCCCTAGCTGTCTGTTTTACATTTGGTAGTGTATATATGTCAGTGCTACTCTTCCACTTTGTCCCAGCTTACCCTTCCCCCTCCCCTTTTGCTCAAGTCCATGAATAAGGTTTTTAAGGCTGAAAAATACTGCATCGTGGGACTAGACCACACTTTATCTGCTCATCTGCAGGTGGATGCTCAGGTTGCTTCCGCTTTGTGGCTATTATGAATAATTCAGCTGTTAAAGTGGTTATACAAATATCTCTTCAAGTTCCTGCTTTCATTTAGGTATATACCCAGAACTGGAATTGCTGGATCATGTGGTAATTCTATTTTTAATTTTTTGAGGAACTGCCATATTGTTTTTCATTCTCCAACCCCTGACAACCACTGATATTTTTACTGTTTTCATAGTTTTGACTTTTTCATAAAGTGATATTGTTAGACTCATACAGTATATAGTCTTTCCACATTGGGTCTTTCATTAAATATGCATTTGAGGCTCCTCCATGTCTTCTGTGGCTTGATAGCTAATTTCTTTTAGTACTGAATAATACTACATTGTCTGGATGTACCATTCTATCCATTCACTTATTGAAGGACATCTTGGTTGCTTTCAGGATTTAACAATTATAAATAACGATGCTGTAAGCATTTAATGTGTGAGTTTTTGTGTGGACTTAAGTTTGCAAGTCCTTTGGGTAAGTATCAAGGAGTGTCATTGTTGGATTGTATGGTAAGAGTATGTTTGGTTTTGTAAGAAACTGTCAAAGCGTCTTCCAAAGCGGCTGTACCATTTTGCACACCTATCAGCAGTGACTGAGAGTTCCTCTTGCTCCACATCCTCATCAGCATTTGGTGTAATCAAAGAATACCAGATTTGGGCCACTCTAATTGCTTTGTAGTGGTCTCTCATTGTTTTAATTTGCATTTCCGTGGTGACACATGATGTGGTGCATCTTTTCATATGCTTATTTGCCATCTGTGTATCTTCTTTGATGAGATGTCTGTTAAGATCTTTGGCTCATATTTTAATTGGATTGTTTGTTTTCGTATTGCTGAGTTTTAAAAGTTCTTTGTATATTTCCCCTAACAGTCCTTTATAGAATATCTTTTGCATATATTTTACTCTGTGCCTTGTTTTCCGAGTCTCTTGGCATTGTCTTTTGCAGAGCAGAAGTTTTTAATGAAGTTGTATTATTATTTCTTTCATAGATTATGCCTTTGGTTTTGGCTTTGCCCATTTTTTAATCAGGTTATATTTTTTGTTCTTGTGTTATGGCTAGTTTTGATATAGGTAGTTTTGATATCATGACTAGATCTTCACACATATAAATCGTATATGTGAAAGTTCTGAAAATTATAATGTCTGTATGTATAAATAAAGTAGTGATTATGGTTGTGTTAATTTTCTTTCTCTCTCTCTTTCTTCTTTCCTTCCTTCCTTCCTTCCTTCCTTCCTTCCTTCCTTCCTTTCTTTCTTTCTTTCTTTCTTTCTCTGTCTCTCTTTGTCTCTCTCCTCTCTCTCTCTCTCTTTCACATTTTTTTGAGATTAGCCCAAACTCCACTGAACAGGAGGGGAAAAATTTAAAAAGTAGAACACTTTTGGGGTTATGTAGAAGAAATTAATTTGTAAAATTGGAATTCATTGTGCTTGGTACAATTGGTACTTGTAGACAGTTTTGGAATGAATGTCTGGCAAACTATTGGCCAGTGTTAGGGCCTTGAAAATAGTTCATTATGAGAAGCCCGTGCACCACAACGAAGAGTAGCCCCAACTCGCTGCAACTAGAGAAAGCCTGTGCGCAGCAATGAGGACCCAACACAGCCAAAAACAAATAATAAATACATAAACTTTAAATGAGGAGTGAGGTGATTATAGGTTATACATTTGTAAGAAGGACCTTTCTTGCATTGTGTAATCAAATCCTAGATGGGTGAACATTTTAAATTAAAAAATATAAATACTGTTAGAAGATATTTAATTTTAGTCCTCTGACAGGGAGGTCAGAAACCAAAAAGAGAATATAATTGATTATATAAGGGAGGATCATGTTTATGAAGAAAACATTTTATAAGCCTTGTTAGAAGACTGACTCAAAAGCAACAGTGAATTTTAACAGTATTGTCAAAATAATTTCAATCCTAAAAATAGAAAACTTTGAACTTTTACTTCTGATTTACTTGTACCGTGTATGCAAAAATTCACGTATAGATGCACGAATTAATATATGTTCATGTGTAATTGTACAGTATTTCTTAAACTTAAAAATATGTAAAAACTTATAGTAGTTTCAGAAGTATCTTTAATGGAAGACTATGTCTTTGAATGAAAAAAATAATGCACCTCTTCAAGATTTATGGCAATTAGGAGTGTTTTCTTAAGGTATATTGTTATTGTCACTAAAAAATTGGTTATTTGCTAAGATGTGTACAGAGTAATGTGAAAGGTTTGCAACGTTAACATGTTTTAATAAACAACCATTAGTCTAAAAATGTTTTCTTTCAGTCAGGTCAATTCAGTGAAGATATGATACCTACAGTGGGCTTCAACATGAGGAAAGTAACTAAAGGTAACGTCACAATAAAGGTACGTCAGCTTCTTGCCATGCTTGATTTACGTTGTTAGCAGATACAAACTAGGAATTTTTCTGTTTGTTTCTTTGAGTTTTACATGAGTATTGGCAGTTCTTAATTAATGAGTGGGCATGTTCCAAAAGAGTGTAAATCAAGTTTTTTCTTTTCTTTCTTGCTCTAATAGATCAAAGTGTGTGTGTTGAAATGTTGTTAAGTGCCCATAACAAACTTAGCATATGGGTTGGCAGAAGTATTATTTGGGATTTAGGTGTTCCTGGGAAAGAAAAATCCCATTTTTAAAGTATTTGGAATGTGATATTTTTACATTATTTCATGAATGGTATTTTACATTGAAAATGTTGGTAATTTAGTATTCTATTTGTGGTAGCAAATAACGGTTAGCTAGTTTTCCCTTTCTTTGCTAATGAGCCCTAAAATTAAAACTATAAAACAGTAAATAGTTAACTCATTTAACATAATTTTGTTTCTAGAATAAGTTTGATAGGTTTGAATTGTGGACTGTTGGACTGTTTTTTAATTTATTAGTGTTATTATTTTTGGCTTCCTTGTTCTTGGGGGGAGTTTACTTCTATAGCCTGAACTTTATGGCCATTTTACCCAGTTCTTGTGGTTCACAGAAGCTGTTTACTGAATTTGTTCCGTAGCTTATCTAATGAAGCTGCTAATTTTTCGTGTGTGTCTTCATGCATGTTTCCAGTGTCTACGGGTAAATTGGAAGCCTCCTAAAGATAAATATCATGACTTCAGACCTTTACATAGCCCTACAGAGTAGCTATAATAGTGAAATTACTGTGGGTAGTAGCTTTCATATGGATAAAATAATTTTATATAAGAAAAGCACCTAGGTAGGAATGTTTTCTGTTATGTACAGAGTAACTAAAAATGATTAGATGTTAATATATACCCAATCAGACAACTAAACTTAGATTCTGAATGAACTGTTTTTTTCTGTCTTGGACTTCAAATATGGATGATGGCTGATTATGCAGATTCTAAGAGTGCTATTTCAAAAAATATGTATTTTCAATATTGGAAATTTATTGGTTAACAGGCAAAGAAAGTCTTGAACAGAAACTAAATATTTGCTCAAGCACCACCTATTAGATCTAACATAAACATATTAAGTATGAGCTTCAAGTTTAGAAGTGGCCCCACGAACTTCCAGATTAAGAGCTTGTTTGACCTCAAGTTTTTCAAAAGCAGTTTGGCTCTAACATTGTGGAAATGAGCATATCTGCTTGATCTTTCTCCCCTCCTTCTGCTGCTTTTTTCTTCAATGTGTTATTTGAAATATCTTTATTAAGAACTGTCTATCTTGATTTGAAGATTTGGGACATAGGAGGACAACCCCGCTTCCGGAGCATGTGGGAACGGTACTGCAGAGGGGTCAACGCTATTGTGTAAGCTGCTTCCACGCGCCCCCACCCCCACCCCCCCCACCCCCGTCTCCCCCCTTGCAGGCAGTTTTAAGTTTCAAGGGAAAACGCTGTTGTTCATACTTTTAAAGGCTTAGTTTTTATTTTGGGCAATAACAGTCTTTCTTAGATATTTTCTTAGTGTAATCCCATTAACATCAGACTTTAAAAATAGAATGATAGAATGAGAGTTATATTTGTTTTTTATGTAGCTAAGAGCTAATGGATATAAATGTTTTACTATCATGTATTAGACCCCTAAGAACAGTCTACTTACCTACTTATTTTATTCAAGTATAGTTGATTTTCAGTATTGTGTTGGTTCCAGGTATACAGCGTAGTGATTCAGGAGTTTTAATTCTATTCCATTATAGGTTATTACAAGATAATGGCTATAACTCGCTGTGCTATACAGTATATCCTTGTTGCTTATCTAATGTTATATATAGTAGTCTGTATCTGTAGAGCAGTCTATTAAAAAGTATTTTTGGGTGCCAGCCTTTTAAAGTTGAGGACTTTATTTTAATGAACAGTTACAGTAGTACAAATTAAGAAAATTAAAACATCTATTAATTGCGATCATCAAAGAATATGGTGGAGACATATTGAGATCACTTTATTTTTTTTTAAAGTTACATGATAGATGCTGCAGATCGTGAAAAGATAGAAGCCTCTCGAAATGAACTACATAATCTTCTAGATAAGCCACAGTTACAAGGAATTCCAGTGAGTATGGAGTACTGGTTAACTTTATATAATTATATTATTACAAGTATAATTATACAGTTTTATTTATTGTGTTTGAAATCAGTAAAATGTCTTTTGTTTTAAAGCCTGGAAGGCTTACATTTACTGAGTATCTGCCCCATGCTGTGCAGTGTGCTGTTCATTCATTTCTTAACCAGCTGTTTATTGAACTGTACGTAGTAGGAGCAGTGCTTAGTCCTGGGGAAATAGTAGTGAGCAGAAGTGAAAAGAAACATGCTGCCTACAATCATGGAGCTTATGGTTTAGTAGGAAACTAGGTAGAGGATATGAAATCATTTGAATAATACGGCTGTGATCAGTGCTACAAGGGAGAGATACAAGGGGCTATTGAGTGGTAAGTTAGAGGGGAGACTTAAATATAGTTTGAGGGAAGAAGAAAGGATTCCCCGAGGAAGTGCTGCTTGAGCTGAGATGTGAGGGATGTGTAGGCGTGTGAGGGATGTGACAGCTGGAGGAAAAGGGAGTTGCACGCAGAGGCTCTTTGGCAGGAGGAGGTGGGGCACTGGGAGGAAGCCAGTGTTTCTAGAGCACAGAGCAGAGTGGGGAGGGTGGGGTAGAGTGTAGTGAGCTTGCGGTGGCCCGGACACTAGAAGAGGCTGTGTGGGGTGGGACTGGTTGTTTGTTTGTATGTATGTATGTATTTATTTATTTATTTTAACATCTTTATTAAGAGTATAATTGCTTTACAGTGGTGTGTTAGTTTCTGCTTTATAACAAAGTGAATCAGTTATACATATACATATGTCCCCATATCTCTTTCCTCTTGCATCTCCCTCCCTCCCACCCTCCCTATCCCACCCTTCTAGGTGGTCACAAAGCACCAAGCTGATCTCCCTGTGCTGTGCGGCTGCTTCCCTCTAGCTATCTGTTTTACGTTTGGTAGTGTATGTATATCCATGCCACCGTCTCACTTTGTCCCAGTTTACCCTTCCTCCTCCCCGTATCCTCAAGTCCATTCTCTGGTAGGTCTGCGTCTTTATTCCCGCCTTGCCCCTAGGTTCTTCTGATCATTTTTTTAGATTCCATGTATATATGTGTTAGCATCGGTATTTGTTTTTCTTTTTCTTACTTCACTCTGTATGACAGTCTCTAGGTCCATCTACCTCACTACAAATAACTCAGTTTCGTTCCTTTTTATGGTTGAGTGATATTCCATTGTATATATGTGCCACATCTTCTTTATCCATTCATCTGTTGATGGATACTTAGGTTGCTTCCATCTCCTGGCTGTTGTAAAAAGAGCTGCAGTGAACATTTTGGTACATGACTCTTTTTGAATTACGGTTTTCTCAGGGTATATGCCCAGTAGTGGGATTGCTGGGTTGTATGGTAGTTCTATTTTTAGTTGTTGAAGGAACCTCCATAGTGGCTGTACCAATTTACATTCCCACCAACAGTGCAAGAGGGTTCCCTTTTCTCCACACCCTCTCCAGCATTTATTGTTTGTAGATTTTTTGATAATGGCCTTTCTAACCGGTGTGAGATGATATCTCATTGTACTTTTGATTTGCATTTCTCTAATGATTAATGATGTTGAGCATGCTTTCATGTGTTTGTTGGCAGTCTGTATATCTTCTTTAGAGAAATGTCTATTTAGGTCTTCTGCCCATTTTTGGATTGGGTTGTTTGTTTTTTTGATACTGAGCTGCATGAGTTGCTTGTATGTTTTGGAGATTAATCCTTTGTCAGTTGCTTCATTTGCAAATATTTTCTTCCATTCTGAGGGGTGTCTTTTCGTCTTGTTTATGGTTTCCTCTGCTGTGCAAAAGCTTTGAAGTTTCATTAGGTCCCATTTGTTTATTTTTGTTTTTATTTCCATTTCTCTAGGAGGTGGGTCAAAAAGGATCTTGCTGTGATTTATGTCACAGAGTGTTCTGCCTATGTTTTCCTCTAAGAGTTTGATAGTTTCTGGCCTTACATTTAGGTCTTTAATCCATTTTGAGTTTATTTTTGTGTATGGTGTTAGGCAGTGTTCTAATTTCATCCTTTTACATGTAGCTGTCCAGTTTTCCCAGCACTGCTTATTGAAGAGGCTGTCTTTTCTCCACTGTATAGTCTTGCCTTCTTTATCAAAGATCAGGTGACCATAGGTGCATGGGTTTATGTCTGGGCTTTCTATCCTGTTCCATTGATCTATATTTCTGTTTTGGTGCCAGTACCATACTGTCTTGATTACTGTAGCTTTGTAGTATAGTCTGAAGTCAGGGAGCCTGATTCCTCCAGCTCCGTTTTTCTTTCTCAAGATTGCTTTGGCTCTTCGGGGTCTTTTGTGTTTCTATACAAATTGTGAAATTGTTTGTTCTAGTTCTGTGAAAAATGCCATTGGTAGTTTGATAGGGATTGCATTGAATCTGTAGATTGCTTTGGGTAGTAGAGTCATTTTCACAATGTTGATTCTTCCAATCCAAGAACATGGTAAATCTCTCCATCTATTAGTATCATCTTTAATTTCTTTCATCAGTGTCTTATAATTTTCTGCATACAGGTCTTTTGTCTCCTTAGGTAGGTTTATTCCTAGGTATTTTATTCTTTTTGTTGCAGTGGTAAATGGGAGTGTTTTCTTAATTTCACTTGCAGATTTTTCATCATTAGTGTATAGGAGTGCCAGAGATTTCTGTGCATTAATTTTGTATCCTGCTACTTTACCAGATTCATTGATTAGCTCTAGTAGTTTTCTGGTAGCATCTTTAGGATTCTCTACGTATAGGGTCATGTCACCTGGAAACAGTGACAGCTTTACTTCTTCTTTTCCGATTTGGATTCCTTTTATTTCTTCTCTGAGTGCTGTGGCGAAAACTTCCAAACCTATGTTAAATGATAGTGGTGAGAGTGGGCAACCTTGTCTTGTTCCTGATCTTAGTGGAAATGGTTTCAGTTTTTCACCATTGAGGATGAAGTTGGCTGTGGGTTTATCATATATGGCCTTTATTATGTTGTGGAAAGTTCCCTCTGTGCCTACTTTCTACAGGGTTTTTATCGTAAATGGGTGTTGAATTTTGTCAGAAGCTTTCTCTGCATCTATTGAGATGATCATATGGTTTTTCTACTTCAGTTTGTTAATATGGTGTATCATGTTGATTGATTTGCGTATATTGAAGAATCCTTGCATTCCTGGGATAAACCCCACTTGATCAGTGTATGATCCTTTTAGTGTGCTGTTGGATTCTGTTTGCTAGTATTTTGTTGAGAATTTTTGCATTTGTGTTCATCAGTGATATTGGCCTGTAGTTTTCTTTCTTTGTGACATCTTTGTCTGGTTTTGGTATCAGGGTGTTGGTGCCCTCGTAGAATGAGTTTGGGAGTGTTCCTCCCTCTGCTATATTTTGGAAGAGTTTGAGAAGGATAGGTGTTAGCTCTTCTCTAAATGTTTGATAAAATTCGCCTGTGAAGCTATCTGGTCCTGGGCTATTTGTTGGAAGATTTTTTTTTTTTTTTTTTTTTTTTGCGGTATGCGGGCCTCTCACTGCTGTGGCCTCTCCTGTTGCAGAGCACAGGCTCCGGACGCACAGGCTCAGCGGCCATGGCTCACGGGCGCAGCCGCCCCGCAGCACGTGGGATCTTCCCGGACCGGGGTACGAACCCGTGTCCCCTGCATCGGCAGGCGAACTCTCAACCACTGCGCCACCAGGGAAGCCCCTGTTGGAAGATTTTTAAGCACAGTTTCAATTTCAGTGCTGTCGTTGGTCTATTCATATTTTCTGTTTCTTCCTGGTTCAGTCTCGGACGGTTGTGCATTTCTAAGAATTTGACCATTTCTTCCAGGTTGTCCATTTTATTGGCATATCGTTGCTTGTAGTAATCTCTCATGATCCTTTGTATTTCTGGAGTGTTAGTTGTTACTTCTCCTTTTTCATTTCTAATTCTACTGATTTGAGTCTTCTCCCTTTTTTTCTTGATAAGTCTGGCTAATGGTTTATCAATTTTGTTTATCTTCTCAAAGAACCAGCTTTTAGTTTTATTGATCTTTGCTGTTGTTTCCTTCATTTCTTTTTCATTTATTTCTGATCTGATCTTTATGATTTGTTTCCTTCTGCTAACTTTGGGGTTCTTTTGTTCCCCTTTCTCTAATTGCTTTAGGTGTAAGGTTAGGTTGTTTATTTGAGATGTTTCTTGTTTCTTAAGATAGGCTTGTATTGCTATAAACTTCCCTCTTAGAACTGCTTTTGCTGCATCCCATAGGTTTTCTGTCATTGTGTTTTCATTGTCATTTGTTTCTAGGTATTGTTTGATTTCCTCTTTCATTTCTTCAGTGATCTCTTGGTTATTAAGTAATGTGTTGTTTAGCCTCCATGTGTTTGTATTTCTTACAGACTTTTCCCTGTAATTGACATCTAGTCTCATAGCGTTGTGATCGGAAAAGATACTTGATATGATTTCAGTTTTCTTAAATTTACCAAGGCTTGATTTGTGACCCAAGATGTGATGTATCCTGGAGAAGGTTCCGTGAGCACATGAGAAGAATGTGTATTCTGTTGTTTTCGGATGGAATGTACTATATAAATATCAATTAAGCTCATCTTGTTTAATGTATTATTTAAAGCTTGTGTTTCCTTATTTATTTTCATTTTGGATGATCTGTCCATTTGTGAAAGTGGGGTGTTAAAGTCCCCTGCTGTGATTCTGTTACTCTTGATTTCCCCTTTTATGGCTGTTAGCACTTGCCTTATGTATTGAGGTGCTCCTTTGTCGGGTGCATAAATATTTTCAATTGTTATATCTTCCTCTTGGATTGATCCCTTGATCATTATGTAGTGTCCTCCTTTGTCTCTTGTAATAGTCTCTCTTTTAACGTCTATTTTGTCTGATATGAGAATTGCTACTCCAGCTTTCTTTTGATTTCCATTTGCATGGAATATTGTTTTCCATCCCCTCACTTTCGGTCTGTATGTGTCCCTAGGTCTGAAGTGGGTCTCTTGTCGACAGTATATATACGGGTCTTGTTTTTGTGTCCATTCATCCAGTCTGTGTCTTTTGGTTGGAGCTTTTAATCCATTTACATTTAAGGTAATTACCAATATGTATGTTCCTATTACCATTTTCTTAAGTGTTTTGGGTTTATTATTGTACATCTTTTCCTTCTCTTGTGTTTCCTGCCTAGAGAAGTTCCTTTAGCATTTGTTGTAAAGCTGGTTTGGTGGTGCTGAATTCTCTTAGCTTTTGCTTGTCTGTAAAGCTTTTAATTTCTGTGTCAACTCTGAATGAGATCCTTTCTGGGTAGAGTAATCTTGTTTGTAGGTTTTTTTCTTTCATCACTGTAAATATGTCTTGCCACTCCCTTCTGGCTTGCAGAGTTTCTGCTGAAAGATCAGCTGTTAACATTATGGGGATTCTCTTATGTGTTACTTGTTTTTTTTCCCTTGCTGCTTTTAATATTTGTTCTTTGTATTTAATTTTTGATAGTTTGAATAATATGTGTCTTGCCGTGTTTCTCCTTGGGTTTATCCTGTATGGCACTTTCTGTGCTTTCTGGACTTGATTAACTATTTCCTTTCCCATATTTGGGAAGTTTTCAACTATAATCTCTTGAAATATTTTCTCAATCCCTTTGTTTTTCTCTTCTTCTTCTGGGACTCCTATAATTCAAATGTTGGTATGTTTAATGTTGTCCCAGAGGTCTCTGAGACTGTCCTGAATTCTTTTCATTCTTTTTTCTTTATTCTACTCTGCAGTAATTATTTCCACTATTTTATCTTCCAGGTCACTTATCAGTTCTTCTGCGTCAGTTATTCTGCTATTAATCCCTTCCAGAGAATTTTTAATTTCATGTATTGTGTTCTTCATCTCTGTTTGTTTTCTCTTTAGTTCTTCTAGGTCCTTGTTAAACGTCTATTGTATTTTCTCCATTCTATTTCCAAGATTTTGGATCATCTTTACTATCATTATTTTGAATTCTTTTTCAGGTCCACTGCTTCTTTCCTTTTTATTTGTTAGGTCTGGTGGGTTTTTGCCTTGCTCCTTCATCTGCTGTGTGTTTCTCTGTCTTCTCATTTTGCTTAACTTACTGTATTTGGGGTCTCCTTTTCACAGGCAGCATGTTCGTAGTTTCCCTTGTTTTTGGTGTCTGTCGCCAGTGGCTAAGGTTGGTTCAGTGGGTTGTGTAGGCTTCCTGGTGGAGGGGTCTAGTGCTTGTGTTCTGGTGGATGAGGCTGGATCTTGTTTTTCTGGTGGGCAGGTCCACCTCTGGTGGTGTGTTTTGGGGCGTCTGTGGCCTTATTGTGATTTTAGGCAGCCTCTCTGCTAATGGGTGGGGTTGTGTTCCTGTCTTGCTAGTTGTTTGGCATAGGGTGTCCTGCACTGTAGCTTGTTGGTCATTGAGTGGAGCTGGGTCTTGGTGTTGAGCTGGAGATCTCTGGGAGATAATCACCGTTTGATATTACGTGGAGCTGGGAGGTCTCTTGTGGACCAATGTCCTGAACTTGGCTCTCCCCTCTCAGTGGCACAGCCCTGATGCCTGGCTGGAGCACCAAGAGCCTGTCCTCCACACGGCTCAGAATAAAAGGGAGAACAAAAAGAAAGAAGGGAAGAAGAAGATAAAATAAAATAGTTATTAAAACAAATAATTATTAAGAAAAAAAAATTTTTAAGTAAAAAAAAATAGAACCATAGGACAAATGGTGAAAGCAAAGTTATACAGACAAAATCACACACAGAAGCATACATGTACACACTCACAAAAAGAGAAAAAGGGGAAAAAAAAATATATATATATCATTGCTCCCAAAGTCCACCTCCTCAATTTGGGATAATTCTTTGTCTGTTCAGGCATTCCACAGATGCGGGGTACATCAAGTTGATTGTGGAGATTTAATCTGCTGCTCCTGAGGCTGCCTGGAGAGATTTCCCTTTGTCTTCTTTGTTCGCACAGCTCCCGGGGTTCAGCTTTGGATTTGGCCCCGCCTCTGTGTGTAGGTCGCCTGTGGGCATCTGTTCTTCTCTCAAACAGGACGGGGTTAAAGGAGCAGCTGGTTCGGGGGCTCTGGCTCACTCAGGCCAGGGGAGGGAGGGATACGCATGCTGGGTGAGCCTGCGGCGGCAGGGGCCGGCGTGACGTTGCACCAGCCTGAGGCGCACTGTGCATCCTCCTGGGGAAGTTGTCCCTGAATCACAGGACCCTGGCAGTGGTGGGCTGCACCAGCTCCTGGGAAGGGTGGTGTGGACAGTGACCTGTGCTTGCACACAGGCTTCTTGGTGGCGGCAGCAGCAGCCTTAGCGTCTCATGCCCGTCTCTGGGATCCACGCTGATAGCTGCGGCTCGCGCCCATCTTTGGAGCTCATTTAGATGGTGCTCTGAATCCCCTCTCGTCGCGCACCAGGAAACAATGGTCTCTTGCCTCTTCGGCAGGTCCAGACTTTTTCCCGGACTCCCTCCGGCTAGCTGTGGCACACTAGCCCCCTTCAGGCTGTGTTCATGCAGCCAACCCCAGTCCTCTCCCTGCACTCCCACCAAAGCCTGAGCCTCAGCTCCCAGCCCCCGCCCACTCCGGCGGGGGAGCAGACAAGCCTCTCGGGCTGGTGAGTGCCGGTTGGCCCCGATCTTCTGTGCGGGAATCTCTCTGCTTTGCACTCCGCACACCTGTTGCTTGCTTTGCTCTCCACGGCCCCGAAGCTCCCCCCTCCACCACCCGCGGTCTCGGCCTGCGAAGGGGCTTCCTAGTGTGTGGAAATCTTTCCTCCTTCACAGCTCCCTCCCACTGGTGCAGGTCCATCCCTATTCTTTTGTCTCTGTTTATTCTTTTGCCCTACCCAGGTACTGGGGAGTTTCTTGCCTTTTGGGAGGTCTGAGGTCTTCTGCCAGCGTTCAGTAGGTGTTCTATAGGAGCATTTCCACGTGTAGATGTATATCTGATGTGTCTGTGTGGAGGAAGGTGATCTCTGCGTCTGACTCTTCCGCCATCTTGAAGCCCCCTGGGTGTTTTTAAATGATGAGATTTATCATCTAAATCATTCTGATGTCACTTTAAGAATGGATTGAAGCGGGACTATAAGGAGGACAGTTTTAAGAAGCTGTTGAAGTTGTCTTGGCAAAATAGAGTACCATGGATTGGGGTGGTCGTAGACAAGGTTGTGAGAAGGAAATAGACTGGAAGGATCTTTAGGAAGACAGGCCACCAGACTTGGTAATGTTTTACGTGGGAAGATATAAAGAATAATTCCTAGTTCCTGGCTCATTTAGTTAGATGGAAGGTGGTGCCATTTGTTGAGCTAAGGGATACTGAAAAGGACTAGGCTTTACCCTCATGACCAGTTCACGAGTGTCAGATCCTTGAGGTATGTTGTCTCAGTTAATCCTCACAATGTATGGAGGTCGATGGTGTGTTCCCTCCTTTGTAACAGTTGTTATTCACTCAAGATCGCATGGTCATTAGCGTATTGGCACAGCTAGGTTTTGACTCCATGTCTTTCTGACTTCAAAGCCTATTCTTCTGTGTTGACAACTCGTTCTACATACCATAAGTAAAAAAATCAGTCTTATCTTGGTCACTGTAAGAGTTCTTAGTTGCAAGCAATAGAAAGCTGATTTAAGTAGAAAGGAATTTACTGAAAGGATATTGGGTAGCTCACCAAGTCTCTGAGAAGGCTGCCCATAACCATCGTCAGAAAATAGGCTGGAACAAGGGAGGCTTAGCAGTTGCTAGGACCACATCCAGACTTACACCATCGAGTAAGTCTGGTGACCTCATGCAGTTTCTGAACACCAGACACAGTTGCTCCGATTGGAAGGTCATTTAGTTGATGCCCCTCCCCTAGCAAATGGATTCTCTATCCCCACTTTCTTGCAGTACTGGCTCTGCATTCATAGTTTTGGTTGATCCTAGATTATGTGTCCATTCTCTAGCAGAAAGGAAGAGGCAGGTTCATAAGATGGAAGATTTCTTAAATGTAGGAAGAGGGCTAAGATGTCAGGCAACCCCCAAACTGACAGCTGATCACAAATGACCATGATGCATTTTTTAAAACTCACACAGGTCCAGGTTGAGAACGTGGGGCGACTTAAATAAGAGTGTGGCGAGGGTTAAGAGTTGGGGTGGGGAGGATGGGCTGACGGAAGGTGCTTGAGATTTAGCTTTTGGCTCTCTGACCCCTGTGATTTAGCATTCCCTGGAGAGCTCCTGGTGACCCTTGCTTGCTCTCTGCCTCTGTCCTTGGCTCTTTCTCTTTTGTGAGAACTAACAGTCTAGGGCCTAGAAATAGAATCAGTCACCATGTTTGGAGGCAGGGGTGGGGGTAGGGGCATGTATTAAGTGAAAGAAATAGGTTTGACAAGTGTTTAACAAGATGACGAGGTAGACATGGCGTGTACTTTCTTAGGATTGGTCAAAGATACAGTTTCTTAGGGAACGTTGACTCAGAGTAAGGATGTTATCAAATATGTTATATGTACTCATAGGTTTTGCTTTTTGTACCTGGGAAAGATAGAGTGATGATTGGGACGCCCCCTCCACTTTCCTTGTTTTTCAGTGCACATCTACCAATCAGATGGTGATGTTTATTCTCAGAGTTTGTGTCTACTGCATTTATCCTGATCCCCAGGCTTATCCATTATCTTCAAATATTTATACATTATATTTTATAGGATGGGTGTAGAATTTTAAAGGCTTATTTACATGTTTACTCTTAGATTAATGACTAACAGATAAAAATGATTGAAACTCATTCCTCCACCCTTGGTTGTTAAGATCGTATTCACTTCTTGGTAAAGATTTATTAAGAAATAGCAGAATGCATACCGTAGACTTAGAATATTTCAAATATAGAATATTTCAAATAGAAGTTGGCAGCCGCATATTGAATTAAGGACATCTGCATGGTAGGAGTTGGAGTAAATGCTAATTTGAATGATTAAATGAATGAGATAGGCCACCAGTCACATAAATATACTTTAATTTAATTATGGCATGATGTAACATCCTGATTTTAATGTCTACAGATACGCATGTGATATGCTTCTGTGACATTTTCTTACATAAAATTTACTCAGTATCTTTTCTTTTTAAAGGTGCTAGTACTCGGAAACAAGAGAGATCTCCCTAATGCCTTGGATGAGAAACAGCTAATTGAAAAAATGTATGTCTTAAGAATGAATGATGGTTTTTTAAAAAAAATTTGGTTCTAAATTATACTGTTTTGCCCACTGCTTTGTTTAGCATTGCTGTATTATTCAGTAACGATCATAGTCACGTTTTGGAGTAGATAAACTTGACATACTAGAAAAGTGAACCCGTAAATTTTTTTTTCCCTCTTAAACATTGTTTTTTTCCTGAATGAATGAATGAATTTTTGGCTGCATTGGTTCTTCGTTGTGGTGCACGGGCTTCTCATTGCAGTGGCTTCTCTTGTTGCGGAGCACGGGCTCTAGGCGTGCGGGCTTCAGTAGTTGTGGCACATGGGTTCAGTAGTTGTGGCGCACGGGCTTAGTTGCTCTGTGGCATGTGGGATCTTCCCAGAACAGGGCTTGAACCCTTGTTCCCTGCATTGGCAGGTGGATTCTTAACCCCTGTGCCACCTGGGAAGTCCCCGTAAAATTTTAGTATCAGTAAAATAATTTCTTCTGTGTAGTAATTAAAAAACAAGCCAAATTGAGCAGCGAGTGAAAAGATGACAGTTGTTTTAAGCACAGACTTATTTTCTTAATTCCGCTTTTTATAGGAATCTGTCTGCTATTCAGGATAGAGAAATTTGCTGCTATTCAATATCTTGCAAAGAAAAGGATAATATAGGTAAGAAATGACGTGTTTGTGGAAGAAGTGGGTATCATTAGAAGGGAAGTCTCATGCTTTTTACTGTTTATCATCTCCATTTCTGTTTAAGTGATCTCCCTTATAAAGTACTATTGTTTTGCCTCAGGAAAAAGAGTACACATTATACCTTTTGACAGCAAATATAATATCCTGAATCTGCTCCATGCTATTTAAAGAAGTAACTGCAAAAGAGACATGAAGTTAAGCATTATGTGATATCAATTTATTGTATTAATTTTTGCAGAGTAGTGTCCAGCTGTGCATTATAGCAGGATGATGTTTTTGAAATAAGACTTTACAAAAATTGGTCTGTAGGCATTATTATGATTTTGCATGTATCAAAATCAAAATATATTACTGCAGTATGTTAACACTCTAAAGGATAAGCCCAGAATACCCTTTATCTACTTAATGTCTGTATTAATTTCCTAGGACTGCCATAGCAAAGTACCAGTCCTGCTTAGCTGCCTTCTCCTGTCAGTCTAAGTGCTTTTCCTGGCTATTCTCGGCCACTGTAGCTTCAGTTGCCACCTCTACGATGCTGTCTTGCCATTCTCCATCTCTTCCTCAGATCTGTACAGCTGAAAATACCTGCTGGACTTCTCCATGTGCTACCTTCTCCATCTCAAATTTGGTGTGCCTACTGCTGAATTCTTAGACTTTTTTTCTCGAGCCTGTTCTTCCTTTAGCTACTGTTAGTCAGCAGCTCCATGACACACACACTTATTCAGGCCAGAAGATTCTTTCTCACCCACTGCATTTGGTCAGTCCTGTTAGGTTCTGTATTTTGAACATGCTCCTCATTTTATTCCTCTCCATTCCTACCGCCCTTGATTTGCTTCAGGCCTTCGTCCCTTACCTGTTCCTGTTGTGATAGTCTCTATACTGGCACCCTTCCAAGTTGCCCTCCTCGGTTGCCATTGTTGAACTTACTACAATAAACTTACAGTTTACAATAAGCAGTATGGTTTCTCTGCTTAAAATTCTCCAATGACTTCCTGTTGACTTGAGAATAAAATCCAAACTTCTGAGCGTCTTAGAATGGCCTACAAGGTTATCTGGCTCCTTCTAGGCCTGTGCTTCTCAACTGAAAACAGCTGAGCTCCGCAGGGGACATTTGGAGATAATCTGGAGCCATTACTTATCACAGCTGAGGATGGGGGGGTGGTGATAATGGCGTCTTGTGGACAAGGTTATAGATGTTGCAGAATATTCTACTATGCATAGCAAAGAATCATCCAGCCCCAAATGTGAAAAGCCGTAGCAATGAGTGGCACCCCCCTTACCCATCCCTGTGCTTCAGCCACATCTTATCACTTGTAATCCAGCCAGAGCTCCACATAGTTTTCATGCCTCTGCTTACCCTGTAAGTTTTGCTCTTTCTTTTGCCTGGAATTCTGTGGAGGCTGTCCTCCGAACCCAGACGACTACCTGCATGTTTTCCAGCATACTGAAAGCTCCTTGAGGGCAGAGAGTGGTTCTTCCGTCTCTTTGCATCCTGGAGCTTCACACACAATACCCGATCTTACAGGCAATCAGTAAACTTTTGAATAAAGGAAGGCACAAGCTGTTCTGTACACAATTTAACTTTTAGATTGGAGACTCTTCAGTCTCTTGTGTTTCCAGATTAACCTCTTGAAGGTCAGGGAATGAAGAATAGTAGGATAGATACAGATATCTATATAAGTGTATTAGTATAGAGGCAGAAAAGAAGAGGGCAGGCCCAGCATATGCTTTGAAATAGCTGCGTTTTAAATATTCTCTGATATTTAGTTTCTTAACTTTGATATCTTAACATCTTCACCTTTTTTCCTTCCATCTTTAGATATCACACTTCAGTGGCTTATTCAACATTCAAAATCTAGAAGAAGCTGAAGCATCTCCTGAAGTCTTCCAGTCCTTCCTGGCTGTAATCCTAGAATTATTGTCCTTTTCCTCTGAAGTACTTCCCAGAATATGGTCCTTCCTAAACCCAAGAAATTGCCTTTTTCAGAGTTAATTTCTCATGTGCACTGCTGAAGATGTGTATCCTTAATCCTTCATAAAGAATCAGCTAGAGTTGTCATGATAAAGTCAGCACACAAAAAGCTTCTTATACATACTTGTCTTAAACAGTGTGTAGAGCTTTTTTAAAAAAAATACACTTTTGACCATCTTAAATCAAGAAAAATTGCATATTTCTGTTCTGGTCTTTCTGGGCCAGCTTTTTATATTGGTTTTCAGTAAATGTCTGTCTATGATATTTCATTATAGAGTCCAGTAGCTTAATGCTGATACTGACTTGATACAGCATGAAGTTTCTAGTGCCACACACAGTATTTAGAAAACCTTTAGCCTGACTCATGTGGGATAGAAACAAAATGTTTACATATCTCACAAATGCATGTGAAATGTATAATTACACCTTAAGAATTTAAAAAATGGTCTGCAAAGAGTGAATCGAGGCACCAGATCAATGTTGTTGTTCCTTCTTTACAGTGGCAAGAATCTTGGGCGATGAATTTTAAAAACATTCTGCTTTCTGAGAGTTCTTCTCCAGATAGCAGTTGGGGGTACGGGAGGAACTGAGGCATGCTGTTTTGTATCTGTCCAGATCATTACTTCTATATTTTTTCTTTTCTTTTTCCTGGTTCAACACACTTTTTTAAGGGGTTGGGAATTGAAGATTTTCTCAAAAGCTTTCATGAATTTAGAGCATTCCAGCCAATATAATAAAACATGTTAAGAATGTCAGACTGTTCAAACACCTGTTTGGTTCTTTCTCTCTCCAGTCATTTAAACCAGTGCTGCTGCATGACACTCTAACTCTTGACTTTTTATATTCAGTCATAAAGTTGACTTTCAGCACAATAGATACTTAGAAACAAATTCTTATTTTTCTCTCTTATCGATGGTAAGGTTTGGCACTCTTTTGTCTGGTGCCATTAGACATCTTGTTTATTGTGACAACTCTAGACCTGCCTGCTTTATCTGATGTAATCTTGCACAACGGCTGCAGGTTGTTGAATAATCACACAGAGGTGAGGAACTGATGCTGTCTGTTGTTTGCTTCTATGATACAGAGATGTATAAAAACTTACCTGAACATGTTTTGTAGTTTAGTGATCTCCATGCACATAAAGGGACATGTTAAAACTGGAGCACTTGTAAATTGTTACGTAAGCCCACTGTAGTAGGTAAAACTCTATGGTACACTTGCTTATGTGTTGCCTCACACTATGTGTGATTTTGTTTCTTTTGTTAAGCAGCACTCATGTACACAGTGCATTTCCAAACGTGTTGAGCACTCAAAGTGCAGTCAACAGTAAGTTCTTTTAATGGTATCAGTTTTAATTTATAGACTGCCATGGCCTTAATGATATTCTGTACAAAATACTGCACCGTGTTGCACAGACACTACTTGCTTTTCTCCATTCACATTTTTATGGGTAGAATCTTGGCTTTTAAAATTCTGTTCTTATTCTTTGAAGCAGTTTGCATACTTCCCTGATGGGATGCATGGTTCTGTAAATGAAGGGATATTTAAACTTGCTACTGTCCTTCAACACAATTAATGGTCACTGTGAACCATTACAAAGAATGTGGCAATTTGCTTGTGCCTAAAAGGAGGAATCAGAACTAGAATGTGTGACTCTGTGGGGACCGCATAGGTTCGTTAATTGACCTACAGCTAAACCTTAATGTTTGTGTGTCTGTTCATTGCTTCCAGCGTTTCAAGACATCCAGACACTACTACCAACATTTTCTGGTGCATTAACCTCTGCATGTGGAACCTAACAGTTACTGAACTTTGTAAATATGTGAATTTTTTTATTTAGGTGGATGCGTTTTTTTGTCTGTTTACTGCTCTTCTCAGCTTTATTCAATAAACTTGCATTTTGAGGGTTGTATTGACGGATTTAACTTAAAATGTGCATCATGATGGAAGGTGCTGAGTTTTTTGGAAGGGGGTGGAAAGAAGGTTACCTACCATGAGCAGGGTCTGTAGACCATGTGCTAGAAAGAAATCAGCTCAGCTCTTAAAGAATTGGGTCTGTGGGCTAGTTAAAATAGAAACAAACTTTTAAATATCCACAGAATTGACCTTGCGATGGGGCTGGGGGTGGGGGGGTGGGGTCGTGGAGGAAATGCTACTACTTGTAAACTGTCATAATACACCAAATTTAGGACTTTTTAAAAATAAGTAATGAGTTAAGCATTTTGTAATCTGGTTTTAAAAATCATAACAAAACTCTTAATAAACTGAAATTACAAGACATGGCTACTTGCTGACTTCAGTTCCAGAATGAAAAGATTTAAAGCATCAAACGTGGTAGTTTTCCCCAAAGAGGCACACTTTTAAAGTAAAACCTTTGACCTGTTTTGTATAGTATGTTGTCTTTTGCACTATAAAAGTGAACGTTTATCCCATCATAGCTCTTGGGGAAATGATTTTATGTATTTTTGCTCAGAGAAGTTCAACTTGGCTCTTCCTCTGTATACACACTGTCCTTCTGTGCAGCCAAATTGTGTTGGTCAGTTGGATGTGTGATCTTGCGTTTCTAGGATTGAAGTACTTGGGTATCAGGTTTAAATTCTTTTATTGAATCAGTGGAGCCATTTAGTCAACCTATCTGCTTGTTTTCTCAACAGCTTCCTATAAAGCGATTTTTGAAAGAGGAGTGTGTTGAGGGCGTGGCTGGGGAGAGGATATACGTTTAGCTTACTTCACCCTGATTCTGAGTCTATATTTGCTTTCAAAAATTGAGACTTCTAAAATTAGTCCCTTTGGGGACTTCCCTGGTGGTCCAGTGATTAAGACTTCGCCTTCCAATGCAGAGGGTGCAGGTTTGATCCCTGGTCGGGGAGCTAAAGTCCCACATGCCTCACTGCATAAAAACCAAAACATAAAACAGAAGCAATGTTGTAACAAATTCAATAAAGACTTTAAAAAGGGTCCACATCAGGGCTTCCCTGGTGGCGCAGTGGTTAAGAATCCGCCTGCCAACGCAGGGGACATGGGTTCGAGCCCTGGTCCGGGAAGATCCCACGTGTCGTGGAGCAATGAAGCCCGTGCACCACAACCACTGAGCCTGCACTCTGGAGCCTGTGAGCCACAACTACTGAAGCCCGCGTGACACAACTGCTGAGGCCCGCGCGCCTAGAACCCGTGCTCCGCAACGGAGAGGCCACCGTAATGAGAAGCCCGCGCACCGCAGTGAAGGGTAGCCCCCGCTCGCCGCAACTAGAGAAAGCCCGCACGCAGCAATGAAGACCCAACGCAGCCATAAATTAAAAAAAAGTTCCACGTTACAAAAAGAAAAATCTTAATAAAGTAAAATTAGTCCCTTTGATTCTGTCAAGTAAATTGGATGTATTGGACTGTGTCTGCTTTTGTGTTTATTGTTTTTGACTGAGGAACTAATTGCCTTGTGTATTCTATTTATGCAGGATCCAGTTACCCTGAAATCTTGTTGCTTTGGTAATTCCAACCTCTTCAGGGGCTGGCGGATTGAGAACTGGAGCGGCTAATTTACTGTAGCCAGAACCATATCTGTAATATCCAATTGGCTGAATGCTTTTGTCTAAAAATGTGCCATTGGGGGAACCACCATGTTCAGTACGTGAAATATTTTCATTTTGTTGCAAACTTTAAAGGTTGTACCCTCAGCAGCATGTATATCAGTGAAGATACTTGAAAAGGAAGACAGTTAAAGCAAACACTAGGCTTGCCCGTCTTCCCTTCAGTTTGCAGTTCTACAAATGTACAACCCACGGCAGGTGCTTCCTGTTGATTAGTAAATATCCTCCACACAATTTCTGTTTAAAATTCAGCTATTAATAAAAGTGGGTGCTTTTGTAATTGCTGCCTCTTGAATGTTCTTAGGGAAACAGAAGCAAGTCATTGACATGCTAGACAGACTCAGTGGAAAGTTCCTTAATCTGAGCAGCAGCAGTAGTCATTCATTCCATCTCTTTAACAAGCTCTCTCTGTGTAAGGTAATTCTATTTTAAAATCCCAAGGTAGCTGGTGATTTAGGTAATGCAGATTTCCTGGCAGGAATCAGGAAGGGGAGCCTCATTTTAGCCTCATTTTACTGGGGCTTGCAGGTCTTGCATTCATAAAAGGGTTGTGGTGGGGAAAGAATTGTCAGCGTAAAATGCTCCCTTGGTTCTGTCAGGAGTGCTGGATCGGCGTTTAAGAGAATGAATTCTTTGCTGTTAACTGATTATGTGACCGTGGTGAGTTGCTAAACCCCCTCTGGCTCCGTAGTTTTCCATTCTGCGAGATGAAGAGTAGAGGATTTCTAATATTATTTCTCCTACTCACACGCTATGGTTCTAACAGCCTAGAGATTTGGCTGGTGGTGAAACAGAAAGCAGGGAAGAGAGATGAAAAAGCTCACTGGTCCTAGTGTCTGTCCTAGTGATTGTGTTAGTGTTGCGTGTGTTCCTTCTGCTTGAAAATAATCCTGAAACCACAGAAATGTTTACATTTTGTAACTTTTATTTTAACATAGTTAAGGGCTGGAGATTACAGACATTTTACAGACTGATGTAATAACTTACATTTTGTTTGAAGGAAATGCTGTAACCACACGGGCTTATACTTTGAAAGCCATTTAAAAATTGTAAACCATTTCTCCCAGACTGCAGAAAAACGTGTGTTCTAGTATACAGTGTGGAAAAATATAAACCACAGGTATACTACCAATTTGGGGGCAAATGTTTAGAGGGAGTGTTTTAACACTTTATAACTGCTTTGTTGCTAAGTTCTGCTAAAATTTATTTAGAGCTTGGAGAAACGGGGGCAGTTAGAAAATAGCAAGTCGGGGGGAATCCCCCAACAAAATCAATGTGTTCCCTTTTGAACATGGGACGTAGAACATCAGCAGATTGCTAATTATAGTATGTCTCCAGCCAGCTCTTAGGTCATCCACAGCTTTGGCCTACACTCAGTTTTGTACAATTTGTATCACATAATGTACAATCTTGTTTCTACGTTTTCAGAGTCCATCTTTCTTTTTTTTTTTTTTTGTGACCTCTCACCGTCGTGGCGTCTCCCGCTGCGGAGCACAGGCTCCGGCCGCGCAGGCTCAGCGGCCGTGGCTCACGGGCCCAGCCGCTCCGCGGCACGTGGGATCTTCCCGGACCGGGGCACGAACCCGCGTCCCCTGCCTCGGCAGGCGGATTCCCAACCACTGCGCCACCAGGGAAGCTCCAGAGTCCATCATTTTTATCTGCTGTTAACCAGTACGTGAATTAGACGACTCCTTTTTCTATTTGTATCATCCCCTAAGGAAAAAGAAAGTGTCCTGCCATGGGCCAGTTTGTGAAATTGCTAGCTCTCCTCTCCCTTCAAAGAAGGGACTACTTTTTGTGGACGGGTCAATAACTTAAGGGCTGGGGTAGTGGCACGTGAGTGGTGATGAAAATCCGTTCTTGATGGAAAGTTGCAGTGCTTGATTTAGTGGTTTAGTAGTTAGAACACGTGCGCAAGGGACTTCCCTGGTGGTGCAGTGGTTAAGAATCTGCTTGCCAATGCAGGGAACATGGGTTAGATCCCTTGTCCGGGAAGATCCCACATGCTGCGGAGCAACCAAGCCCGTGTGCCACAACTACTGAGCCTGCCTCCAGAGCCCGCGAGCCACGACTACTGAAGCCAGTGCACCTAGAGCCTGTGCTCTGCAACAAAGAGAAGCCGCCTCGATGAGAAGGCCGTGCACCGCAATGAAGAGTAGCCCCTGCTCGCCGCAACTAGAGAGAGAGGCTGCGCCCAACAAGGAAGACGCAACACGGCCAAAAATAAATAAATAAATGTATTAAAAAAATAAAAGTGGGCCAGCAAGCTCATCACTTTTTTTCTAAGTTCCATTTATTTTTGAATAAGTTCATTTTTCATATGTATGTTACATGATTCAAAAATTGAAAATACATCAAATGACATAGGAACTCTTGATCCCACCCATGACTGAGTACCCACTCTTCCACTACCACCTGGCCTTACAGGTCACCCTTATATCAATTTCTTATTTATCTTTCTAGTGTTTTCTTATACAAAATACCGGAAACAAACAGAAATATATACTTTTTAAAAAGTCTCTTGTGTAGGAGGTATTTGAACGTAGCTTTTTTCCACGTGCTGTGTGCGGGTGATATTTCCACAGCACTATGTAGAGAATTCCTCATTTTCTTTGACAGTAGTATGGTTCCCATTTCATTGTGTGTGGTTTTCACTGTGTCAGGTTTCCATAATTTATTTAATCCTTATTGATAGAAATTTGGGTTGTTTATAACCTTTTGCTTTTTTTTTTTCTTTTAAATTTATTTATTTATGGCTGCGTTGGGTCTTCGTTGCTGCGCGCAGGCTTTCTCTACTTGGGGCGAGCGGGGGCTACTCTTCGTTGCGGTACGCGGGCTTCTCATGGCGGTGGGTTCTCTTGTTGCGGAGCACGGGCTTTAGGCATGCGGGCTTCAGCAGTTGTGGCTCGCGGACTCCAGAGCGCAGCCTCAGTAGTTGTGGCGCACGGGCTTAGTTGCCCCGCGGCATGTGGGATCTTTCCGGACCAGGGCTCGAACCCATGTCCCCTGCATTGTCAGGCGGATTCCCAACCACTGTGCCACCAGGGAAGTCCCTTTTTCTCTTATAAACAGTACTGCAGTGGATCATTAAGTACATGTGCTGCAATCCACAGAAACCTATCTGGGTCAAAGAGTAAATGCCTTTGCACTTACGCTGGGAATTGCCGCATTGCCCTTCACGGGGGATGTACTAGTTTTTATTTCCACCAGTCTCTGTCCCCTGTGTCTTGCCAACAGAGCGTGTTGACAGACTTCTAGACTTCTGCCCATAAAATAGGTAGGAATGATAATTATATACTGTCCAATTTTAAAACAAATGTGAAATTTAGCTTTTCTTACCTAGCTGAGGAAACAATATTACTGAATTCTGGAGTTGCATCTTGACCAAATTAATCATGGGGTTACAGGTATATCCCCCCTTTTTTGCTTAAGTTTATTCTCCCCCCACCCTCCCCCTATATAAAGCAAGTATATATTGCTTCAGAAAGCAGTAATCAGAGTTTTAAAAGTCATCATCACATCACTTAATTTTTTTTGTACATTATTGCTTTCGATAATAAATCACATAACTTCTTAGAGTAGAAAAATCCCTCCTTTTAATAGACTATTTTAGTCCTGATATTTAATATAGGAAGCTCTGGGACTATCCTTTAGGGTCATCAGAGGGCCAGAGCTTTTTCTCTGGCTTTGCAGTTTTAGGAAACGAGTGCGTTTTGATTCACCCACTCAGCCTCACAAAACTGATCCCCAAAACTGTAATGTCTGTTTATTTACAGTGGAGGATATCTTTAAAGGCACCGAAATAGAGGTAAGCAGTCATCTCCTTCAAGTATCAATGTAAGAGGGTGATTGAATTAGGATGACCTTTTGGGATGTAACCCAAATCGCGCAGATTTAGGACCGTGATGTGTGGAAGCTGGATCAGGTTGAGTTAAATGGAACTGGAATTAGACGAGGATTCGAAGCTTTTTCAACTGTTCTTAGACTGTGTTCACTTTTAGCCCTTGTCCTATTTTATACTCGGTTGACTTATACACATTTTTCTTCTAAAATAGTGCTTTGAAAATTGGTGGGGCTTAGTTATTTAATTCATCCAACAGACCTGAGCCTTATATGTTCCATGTACTTTTACTAGACGCTGGTCTTAACACAGAGTAGATGAGTAGTAATAATAGGCCTCACCATGTATGTGGCACTGTTGTAGGTATACTATATACAATAAAGAATTTAATTCTGACAACCATATGTGGTAAGTATTGTTATTATCACCTTCATTTTACAGATGAGAAAACAGGTCCAGAAAAGTAACTTCCCAAGGTTACTCAGAGGGCAGCGCTAAGATCTGAACACCTGGCAGCTGGACTTCTGAGTCTGGGTTCGTAGCTGTTATCTCTTTGGCGTCACCCATTTTTACCACAGCGCATTTCAGTGTTCTTTTTAATCAGTTCCCTGATGCTTTTGTGAGATTATGTGTGGAAGAACCTATCACAAAACAGTCTGTTAAGGAGTTCATTTTTTATTTTTTGCGGTACGCGGGTCTCTCCCTGTCGTGGCCTATCCCGTTGCGGAGCACAGGCTCCGGACGCGCAGGCTCAGCGGCCATAGCTCACGGGCCCAGCTGCTCCGTGGCATGCGGGATCTTCCCGGACCGGGGCACGAGTCCGTGTCCCCTGCATCGGCAGGCGGACTCTCAACCACTGCGCCACCAGGGAAGCCCCAAGGAG
>RJWK010013453.1:0-38977 GCA_004363435.1 Platanista minor
GGGCAGGACAGGAATAAAGACACAGATGTAGAGAATGGACTTGAGGACACGAGGAGGCGGAAGGGTAAGCTGGCACAAATGAGAGTGGCATGGACGTATATACACTACCAAATGTAAAATAGTTAGCTAGTGGGAAGAAGTCACATAGCACAGGGAGATCAGCTCTGTGCTTTGTGACCACCTAGAGGGGTGGAATAGGGAGGGAGGGAGGGAGATGCAAGAGAGAGGAGATATGGAGATATATGTATACGTATAGCTGATTCGCTTTGTTATAAAGCAGAAACTAACACACCACTGTAAAGCAATTATACTCCAATAAAGATGTTAAACAAAAAAGGATCATAAGATGGGAAAGCCTCTCCATGTAAGGATGATTACTGAACTGATTCAGGCATAAGATAGAGGTAGCTTAAAATAGGTGGAAGAATGCAAAATAAACATACACTTTGGAATGAGAGGACCTAGACTGGAATTCTAACTCCAGCAGTTACTGTGCTTGATCATGGGCAATTCTTTAACCTTTCTCAGTAAAGTTAATTAAGAAACAAAAGATCATGTACCTGTGATGATATGATAATGTCAGAGAGACATGGGTTGTAAGCCAACCTGATCTCTTTCTAGCTTCCTTGTGAAATAAAGCTCTTTGAATCTCTAGGTCTTCGTCTATGGAATGGAGATAATATGATTTATCTAAATGTTGAGACCTGAGAAGAAACCTAGCTTATAAGCTACCCACATGGTGGTTGTTTGAAAGAATGTTGCTAGGTAATTATCACTCTCTTTGGCAATGTGGAACTTTGTAAATGCAAATTAGCCAGGTAGACATGAGATTCACAACTGGATAGATTTTCCTATCGAAACCCTCAAAGTTTGAGGGAGAGTCAAAATACTCATGTCCTCTACTACTTCAAAATAGCAAAATTAATAATTCTTAGAGAAGAATATTACTTTCTCCTTTCAAACTTTAGTAGGCCTCTGGTTTGATAACACATTAAGTCTCTGGTACACGAATATGAATGAGACTATATTATATTTTTTTTCTTTTCTCTTTCTGAATTGAGCAGAGAAAAGGAAGAGAGTATGTGAAGAGTAAATACTTTCAAAATCCTAAAATACTTATATTATTCACATTTTATCATGATTGAAATTGTTTTGTCTCTTACAATACATGGCTTCTTACAATTGCTGAGAGCCAGGAAGCCTCCCTGATATATTTGCCATGTGCTTGATGATGTTCCTGGTGACAAGACAGGACAACTGCATCCCATCACTGCATTAGTCAACAAACCATTTAAGGGTCACCTTAGAATGGAATTTGAATGCTAATTTTTGTCTGTAACCTTTAGATGCCAATGCAAAAACCCACAGAGTTGAGGTGTTAGCATCTTGGAAGATATGATGCAAAGAGTAGAATATACTAAAATTCTTCTGGAAAACTCCCACTTTGGTGATTTGGAAAATTAGTTAGCTGGGGCTTGGGGCTCCCTTTTATCCCAATGTGATGAGCTTTAGTCATGGTAAGCTTCCTATGGTTTTGGTGGCTTCTTTCTCCCAAGGTAACATACCAAGGAATCTAAAATTCCCAGATGATGGACAAAATTTGAGGTGACATCCAAATTCAGACTGCCTAGTCCTGAAGCAGTCTGTCCATGCTCCAACTAACAACGTCCTTTGTCACTATTGTCCTGTGAAAAATGGGAGAAATAAGATGGAGCAGGTTGTCTCCATTAGGTGGCAACACCCTCCTCCACATCTAGCAGAGTAACGTGTCTCTGTTTCACCTCTCAGTAGGACAGCAGGAAAATTAAGAGGCCTAATTTCCTCATCTCTAGGTAACTCTAGCTTGCCAGCTTCCCCGGTGAAGCTTTTTCCTTTAGATCTAACATGTGATAGTGGGAATTATTCAGATCCCCGGATGAGTACAAGTGAGCTTATTTTATAGGGAAGAATAATATCTCAGAAACTTATGCCTAAATAACTATAAAAATGTTCATTTAAAAAATATAACAACGTTAAAGTATTTTTAAACAGTGTTGAATCATGGTTTAACTTAAGCCTTTATTATTTCTTAGTGATTCAGAAAATGTGAAACATTTTTATAATTTGTGGCATCATAAATTCAATAAAACATACAAAAAACCCTGATAAAAAAGAGTGGCAACTTCAACTGTATGACCACCCCAACGTGAAAGTAATTCAACTCAGTTAAAATAAATTGTATTTTAGTTAGTGCCCATTTGCACTCCAAGCACGTGTTTTGGTCACTGGCAAAGCAGACACCAAAAGTTGAGGGAAAAAGCAGCAGAGGAAGATTTTGATGTTAAAGTGCATTACATAATCACTATTTTTAAAAAATCACAATTGGTAGACATATAAGCAGTAAGTTTGGAACTTAATACTGACTTAGTTTGAGGAAATGAGACACAGTCATATTTTATGTGTGCTAAAATGTGAATAATCTTGACTAATGAGAACTAATTCTTAAAATAAATAAAATCATGATTTTCCAAGGGATCTTTCATAAAACATGCTTATAATTAACAATGAAATATTGAACTATGTGAGTATTGATATCGGAAACACAATAATCTTACAATATGCACCTTAGTATGACCAGTGTTATTAAAACGGTGCAAATATTTTTTTAAAAAAACCCACAGGTTTGTAAAATAATATATATAAAGTTATGGAACAAATCTTCAAGTGTCCAAGGTGTGCTGAGTTTTAATGTATAATCATGTGTACTCTCTATAAGCCAACAAGGGAATTTAATTATGATCTTAATGTCCTAAATTTAAAAGCCATCCTAAAAATGCTAGGTATATACAAAGTTTGAGAATCAATTTTTATTGTTAAAAGAAATTTTACTTGGTTTATCACATTTATTTTTCAAAAAATGTCTCCTCACAGCAAGTAGAGTTGTTGGTACCTTCCGTTTCTATTGTATCACTGTTGGCCAGAGAGCAACTATCTGCAAAGAATGGGCCTTGACCCCTGACATGCTTCCCAGGCATCTGTACTTTCTATTGGAATATTTTTTGTCTTACAACTTGGATGAAAACCTTGCTGAACAGAAAAAGTGGCTTAAAGTTTGTTTGACAAGAAACATTCCGTTATGTTTATAGGATAACACTGCTCTACAATTTTCCAACTGTTAGCAGTACCTCCATATCTCCCTCCCACTCAAAAATATTTTCTAAATGCGAGTAAAGAAGATATTATTAGAGCTGTGTCCAGTGGCTCTCTCATATTACTAACTTAAAGTTATTAATCTTTGCTCCATTGAACACCACATACCATCCTTTTAGACACTAAAATAATGGAAATTCCATTTGTAAGCAGTACATGTTTGGCGAGTGGTAAATAAAGTCATCAAATTCGTGGTCTTTAAAGAAAAGCACAAGGGTTTCAGATATGAGATGGGGAATATTTTTAATACAGGAACAATTCAAATGATGGAATTCCTTTTTTCCTGCCAATATTATCATCTCTTATCCAATCTTAGAATAAACCTTGACTTTGGTAGATGGGAGAGAGAATAATTGGACATACAGGAGATTAAATGGAATGTTTGCCATCTGCAAACCTCCTGGCTATAGCCTGGTGGGAGGAGGAACAAGGTACATAACAAAACCTTTGGGAAAATAATTAGTTCCATCTCAATCTGAACAAAGGTACCTGTTCTGGGCACATGATTTGGACTAGTGATCCTCAGTCTTTTTGATATAAGGAGATGCTTTTCTCCTTTAAAAAATTGTTATGAACCCCAAAGTTTTATACTATATGGCTTATATATATTGACATTAGAAATTAAAACTAAGACTTGTCTAAACACAAGGATACATAAGCACTCATTCCATTAGCCACCAGATTGATGTCATCACATGACATGTGACCTCTGGAAAATTCCTGAAAAGAAGCCACACAACGTCTTAGCATTATTTTGAAAGTAGTCTCACCTCATAAACCTCCAAAAAAAAAAAATCTCAGTAACTCTAATTTTCCTCAGATCACATGTAGAGAACTATTGCCTTATAAGATCCAACGTATCACAAACACACAAAAAAACAAAGAAACAAATAAAACGAAAGCCAAAAATCTGAAATGCAAGTATCTTATTATTCCATCTGTTTTGTTTGTTTGTTTGTTTTTTCTGCGGTACGTGGGCCTCTCACTGTTGTGGCCTCTCCCGTTGTGGAGCACAGGCTCCAGACGCGCAGGCTCAGCAGCCATGGCTCCCGGGCCCAGCCTCTCCGTGGCATGTGGGATCTTCCCGGACTGGGGCATGAACCCGTGTCCCCTGCATCGGCAGGCAGACTCTCAACCACTGTGCCACAAGGGAAGCCCTCCTTCTGGTTTTATGAAAAGATTTTTGAAAATTTGGTGACCTCATGAGTATTACAGTGAGGTGCAATTAAGACTTGTCTCTTGCTTGGAGGATATAGGCTGAGACTCCAGGAGTGTGAGATGTGTGCAAAGGCCAGGAATGTTGAGAAAAGTCACAGCTTCTGCCCTGAGAGGGCAGGGGAGGCATTGCTCTGGCTTAACGGCAGCTGCCTCCAATCACTGAAGTAGGTGTCTAGGCAGACTGAGCTCATCAGGCCACAGAATACAGTGCTCCTTCTCTCCCCTGTTAGATTTGGGTGACACTTAGGACCACCTGGAAATCCTGTGTCATAACTTTCAGGTGTAAGGCAGAAAAATCCCCTTTTTGGCTTGGCTCCTTGGAAACAGAGGTCAAGAATTTCTTCATCCTACCTTCAGAAGATCTGAAATACTCAGCCCAGACTCAGTGCCAGTTCTGCCCTGTCCCATCAGATCAAGACTACCATTTAGGGCTTTCCTGAGACCGAGGATCCCTCAGCCTCTGGAAGGTAAGCATTCTCACAAACACATCTCTTGAGGACTGGGTGAAAGGAGACTATGGACATAAAAGAATGTATAACTTCTAAATATTTCATCATAAGGTCTATACGTATTTTTCTACCCTTTCCCCAAGGCTATTGATGTTTTGATCAAAGAGCAAGATATTTGAGAGGCTGTTTCCTTCCTGATACTTTTAGGACCAGCAGCCCTGCCATGTTCCCCAACTCAGCTAAGCATGAGGCATAGGAAAGTCAATAGAAATGATGGCAAAGCAGACATGGATGTAACAAGAGTTGGGGACCATCTCCATATGTTCCTCAAGGCTCCAGAGTAGCTTGTGGGACGGGCTTATTTCCTGTACATAGGAGGGACATGAATACAATTCTGGCCAACAAAATGCCGCCAGAACCAAGGAACTTTACACACTTCAGATTTCACAGATCAAGGCAAACCAGAGTGAATCTCCAGTCAGAGACATAGAGGGTGATGTTGAAAGCTCAAAGGATCACCAATGGCTGGAAGTTGAGTAGGAGACTGAGTTAGAAAGGGGAGCCTCGTTTTCAGGGGGCCAATAACACAGTTCAAAGCACAAGCCAAGTTAATGACCTCTGATAGCTACAGAGAAGTAACCATGGATCCTATCCCTGTCATCTTAAAGTTGTTTGACTTCCACTGAACACAGAAGCCACCTTTGGTAGAAGAAAGGGAGAAGGTAAGACCTGGAATTAAATATCTTTTGGACCTGGGTTGAACTGGAAGGGTACCGAGTAGGACTGAGAGAGAACTAACTAAACTCAGCCTCCCACATCTAGCCTTAAGAGAGCTCATTATTAAATTGATTAAATAAATATAAGAAAAAAATAAAATCATAAACACCTGAAGAAGCCACTATGGAAGTTTATACTTACAATATTAGTAACAGTAAATCATCTCTAATATATTTAAAATCTTAAAAGGGCCAGTAGTAAAGTCAAAACTCATGAGTTAGTTCTGGACTGAAAACAAAAGAAACAACAAAAAATACAAATTATTGGAGATAAGGTTTACATTCAGTGAAATAAGAACAATTTTTCTGCATATTAGTTTAGTATTAATGCTGAAGTAGTTTTTTTTGCATGTGGAGGCTCTGCTGTTGAAGATGACTTTTCTTCTCTGTTAGGGGCAAGTCCAACTTACATGCTCCTTTCCAATTTTAATAAAAACCTCACTGCACTCAAAACTTAGAAACAAAGGGTTTAGAACAGTACCTAGAATATAATAAGTGAGCTACTTTGTTAGTCATTCCTTGTACGTGGTTTTATCTGCCTAAGATGTACTTCCTCCAGCACATTTACAACTGGCAAAATTCTACTCATTCTTTTCACTCCCAAAATTATGTTCTCTTTGAATAACGGTCTTTAACTAGCCAGGAGGGCATAGTAACATTCTCCTCCTAGACTCAGAAAACTTTGTACATAAACCTACTTGAACACTTAACAGAATGTGTTAAAAGGTGTCTATAGGAAAAGTAAGCTTTTGAAGTCTTGCTTTATTTTCATAGTGGATGCTGAAGTTTTCTGAATAAATAAATGAGTGAATTGTTTCTACTTTACTAAAACTATCTAGGCAACAGATACTTCTGGCCTGGGACCATAAGGATACCATTATTATTACATTTTCTCTGATCAGAGAATTGTACTGGTTTTGGACTTTAGACTGCTCCCTTTTGTAGCAGGCTAGAGTCTCAATATAGAAATGTATAATTCCAAGTTTGCTTTATTTCTTCTCCCCAGCTTCTCATAATGCTAATAATAATAGTAATCATATCAGATAATTTTACTGAGTTATGTTTTATGAGCCAAGCGCTATGATAAGTGCTTTCAAGGAATTCTCTTATTTAATCATCACAAGACCTCTATAATTTAGGTATTCTTATTATTACTATTATTATTGTTATTATTTTCCAGTATATAATGCACATTTATGTGTATTACTTGTTTATATATATGATTATTAACAAGGCATAATATATAAGTATTATAAGTAATTCATTTACATATTAGGAAAATGAGACCAGGGACAATGAAGATTCTACACATTTAAAAAAAATTGGCATCTCTTTGTCTCATGAGAGATATTAGTGTTTAGTTTTGTGTTTCAGAATATCTATATGTGGTTCTAGTTTTAGTGTAATGCTTACTTCATGGAAGGAGCTAGGAAGTGATTCCCCCTTCTTCTATGTTCTGAAGTGATTGTAGAGAATTAGTATCATTTTTTCCTTAAATGTCATGTAGAATTCATCAGTGAAACCATTGAGGCCTACTGAATTTTTGAAAGGTTATCAATGATTGATTCAGTGTTTAATACATACAAGCCAGGTCAAGTCATATCTTTCTCCTTGTGTGAATTTTGGTATCTGTGTCTTTCAAGAAATAAGTCTACTTCATCAGATATCAAATTTGTGGACATAGAATAGTTGACTAGTTCATAGCATTTTTTTGTTTTGTTTTCTTTTGCATGATTAAAGCTTAAATTGTTTTTCCTTATCTAGATTCTGAAAGTGAAAGCTTTAGTTTTTTACTTAGATCTAACTTTTTTAGCTTCTTTTTCTAATTCATGCATTTAGTGATATAAATTGTTCCAATATGTGTTCTATGGCCCAGGTAACAGTCTTCCTGGTGAATTTTTCTGTGAACTTGAGAAGAATATACATGTGTTTTACAAGTAGGCTATAATTCTTACACTTGTTCCTCTATAGTTAAGGTCTTTTTGTTTTGTTTTGTTTTCCCCTTGAAGTCCTTTCTATATTTGCTTCTTTGGTTTTCTGTAGTCTAAATATGATATACGTAGCTGTGTGTATATATGCGTGCATGTGTGTTTGTATTTATCCCTCTTGCTATTTTTTGTGCTTCCTGGATCTGTGGCTTGAGGCCTGTCATTCATTTTGGAAAGTTCTTGGCTAATATACTTTCAAATATTTCTTCTGCTCCATTCTCCTTTTCCTCTTCTGCTTTTAAAATTACACATGTTACATAGTTTGAAATTGTTCCTCAGTTCTTGCATGTTATTTTATGTATTTTTAAAATTAATTTTTCTCTTTGCATTTAATTTTGGGAAATTTATATTGACATATATTCAAGCCCACTAGTTTCTTTTTCCTTGTGAGCCCATTAAAGAGCTTCTTCTGTTACAGAATTTGGTTACAGTGTTCTTGGTTTCTAGTATTTCCTGTTGATTCTTTGAGTTTTGTTACCCCTGTCAATATTACCCACCTAGTCTGACATATTTTCTACTTTTTCTATTAGAGCCCTTAACAAATTCATCATAGATATTTTAAATCTCCTTTCTGATGAGTTAAGATTTGTATCATATCTAAATCTGGTTCTTATGATTAGTTTGTCTTTTCAGACTGGGTTTTATTTTGCCTTTTTGCATGGCCTTGTGTTTTCTGTTGAAAAGGGAACATGTATTAGGTACTAGGAACTAAGGTAAATAGATTTTTGTTGTGAGGATTTTTGTAAATCTGTCTAGGAATGTTTAATGTGTTGTTGATACAGGATCCAAAGGTTTCAAATTTCTCTAGTGTAAATTAAAAATAAAAAATATCTCCTTTAGTTTGGTTTTTCTTAAGTACTCTTTCTCAGAGACAGGCTGTATCTGGTAGTTTTTCCATATTTACTCCACAGTCATTTAGCTGCAGCCTTCCTTATTGGTGAATGGTAAGATGAAGAGACGGGGAAGTATTCTATAATCTTACAATGAAATCTCCATATTTTACCTGTATCTGTGAGGAGTTACCTTCACAAGTATTTCTCCAGTGATATATTTTTTCTCCCCTCCATGCTTCCCACTCCATTCCTTGGGTGTTGTATTCCCAATCTATTTTCATGAAAACTAGTGTCCTGTTGACTGTGTTTTCTTCTCCAGTTAGTTGAGACAGAAAGGCTAGAAGACACTGGAGGAGAAATGTTTTCCCTCAGCTAAGATAAGGCTTACAAAGTATCTTCTCCAGGACAGTAGCCTTATGCTGTAGAGAAGGCTCTGAAATTATTTCACATTGATCACTCTTCCCCTCCTCCTGCAAGAACCATCAGTTCATTCTGGAATCTTCACTGTAAGAACTTGGTAAGTCTTCTGGAGCTAATTTCATTAGAGTGTTTGGATCGCCCTACATGACTGCAGTCCCCAATTTTATGCATGTCCATACTCAGCTTCCAGCAACTCATCAAAATTACCATCTAAATGTCCCTATCAGTTGATGGCTCCAGCAGTTTCTGATCCAGATGGGCATATTTCAGCTGTGACTCTCCATATGCACATGTCTCTCCAGACTTGGGGGAGGCTGATGATAGCCCTGTAACCTCAGTTCGCTGATGAATCCAAGGACACTCATTGAATTCAAGTTCATCCAGCCTCTCATTATTTTAAAAAAGGAATGATGATTTCTAATATCTTTACATTTTGACATTAGTGTCTCTTCATCATAGTTTACTAATTTTGCACTTTCCTATGCCCTAATTTCATTGTTTTTATCTCTCAGTTTCATGTATTTCTGAATTTATACTACAGTTTTCCATTATCACACTAGTTAATAACTATTTAAAAGGTGAAAGTAGCCAATATCAATGGCAAAGGAAGATAGTTTATTAGGGAATGCCTCTCTTAATCTTTTCTTCTTGCCTTTAAGCTATGTGTACATCTGAGAGTGGCCATTATTGAAAGAAAATTCCAAAGAATTTGATGACTCAGAAAAAAAATACAGTATTCAAAACTAGGCAATTATATCTTAACATGTCTTGAATAGCTAGAAATCAGAAGGGAACAATGTGTGTGGAAGTTTGAAATCTTGGGATAAAGGTAACATTAAACGTATTACTTATGAAATGTTAAAAATTGATTTTACACAGCAATTAGGAATGACAAAGTATGGACAATATATAAATATAATAAGAGATCTTAGAAATTAACAACACTTGAAAGCCCCCATGAACAGTTTAACCATGGAATTTCAAGAAGATAAGAGATATTGTTTTGTTGTGTATATCTGGACCTATACAAAGAACATAATATCTTAAATCATTATATGTAGTCAACTGCCTACTTTTTATACTCATAAGTGAAAAATGTCTATGTACACATGAACCTTTTAAGTTTATTTAAAGTAAATTTGTATATTTATCAATTTTTTCCAAAATAGCAAATGTTTACATGTATGCAGTGAAACCAAGCATTGCCTCTCATGCATCAGAGAAAAAAGAGGAAAATTAGCTTCAGTAATCTGTGTGTGTGTATGTTTAATTTTGGAATTAGAATCTAAATAGTGTACAAATAAAAGCAAGTTTTACAATTCTGTCTTCATATTTGTTACAGCTTGGGGGGTTTCAGTAGTACTTATAAAACAAGAGCAATTGAAAGAGGAAGAAACAGCTGTTTGGAAATGCAAGGAGAGAAATTAGAGCAGAAATGCAGGTAAAATATGGGCACTTTGGAAATAATTATAGTGACATCAAAGAGGTACAATTTAAACATTATTTAAAAATACCTTTAAAACTCAGGGATATTGAGTCAACAGTGAGTTTATGCATCAGCTACTCAAAATGTAATTGAAACATGGAGAATGCTATATAAGTTATTAATTAAACCCTATCCCATTGCTGAGTAGGAAAGTAACTCCTCTTCAAGAGTCAGCACTTTAAAAATACTGGGGGAGGGGACTTTCCTGATGGTGCCATAGTTAAGAATCTGCCTGACAATGCAAAGGACATGGGTTTGAGCTCTGGTTCAGGAAGATCCCACATGCTGTGGAGCAACTCACCAGTGCACCACAACTACTGAGCCTGCGCTCTAGAGCCTGCGAACAACTATTGAGCCCACGTGCCACAACTACTGAAGCCTACGTGCCTAGGACCCATGCTCCACAACAAAGAGAAGCCACCACAATGAGAAGCCCCCATTCTCCTCAACTAAAGAAAGCCCATGTACAGCAACGAAGACCCAAATGCAGCAAAAAAAAAAAAAAAAAAAAAAATACTGGGGGAGAGTCACTAAGGTCATCAGCATTTTGATTCATGACTCACAGAATGTCTTGCATGAGGGGACACCTGTCTAATTCAGCTGCTACCTTTAACTGTGAAAGAAAGGCAGTTGGGGATGATAAAAAAAAAAAAGCCTTAAAAAATTCAAGATAGTGATATTTATTTGCATATTCTTCATATAAAGGAAAGTGATTTAAATATTATAGTTGCAGTCAAATTTGTTTAAAAAAATAGACATTAAACTTTACTGTCTTGCACTATTTCAATTTCCTTCTTTTTAATCAAAGTCCAGGCTATCACTTCTCTGAACTTGCAGCATCTACATTCTTCCCCTGGCAGACTGCAGCAGTTTTAATTATGTGACATGCAGACAAAACAGTAATCAATTTGACTTTTCTCTGTGATTATTGGATCCTCCAAAATACTTTTATTACGAGAGAAAGTATTACAGTACATTTTAACCCTGAAGTAAGTAAGGGTAAGTAAGTAAGTAAGGGTAGGTAAGTAAATAAGATTCTTTCAGTTGTTTAGACAAAAAGTGGGATATGGAAAACTGTCTTCAAATAAAATTACTTTCTATAACATTCTGTCTGAAGATCCATTTCTTATATCCTTTTCAGCAAACCAAGCATTTAAAATTATTTCCATACAGATGGAGAGTCACTAATTTCTTCATTGATTGAGTTTCAAAATCTGAAAGATGTCAAATAATCTAATTAAAAAAGCAAGAAACAGAAAAAAAAATCCTTAATGCTTATGTTATCTGTGTAGCAAGAAGTCCAAGTTTAGTTTAAGGAGTGCCCATTGTAAAGTTATCTCTTCCCCTTTCTGAAGACAGAAAATCTACTCTTCAAGGGAAAAACAATTCTAGATAGCCCTCACATTGGTAGAAAATCACATTTTATAGAAAATCAAGAAAATGAGAGTGAATTCTGTGAGAAATAGCACTGAACTCTGCTTCTTTAAGCTTACAACCTCCAATCCAGCTTCCCAGGGATAGGGTTCCAATTTGGGGTTGAATTCAAAACTTATTCAAAAGTGTAGTAATAATTGTCCCTTTGCAGGCCATAATTATCATCCATTTCTCACAGTGACTTGAAGAATGATATTTGATAAAGAATATCTAAGAATTTTGGAGTTTCCATGACCAAATATCAACTCAAAGTCATTTCTTGTAAAGGAAGATTTAGGTAGGTATAGGGCTTAAACCAGAAAAGATGATATTAAAATAGCACACCTGAAATCAGGGGGAAGCAGAAAAATGTCACATATATTGGGGTACAAGAAAGACACAGAATCTGAGAGGCCAAAGACTAAAAATTTGTATCATCAGAAGTTATTTAATTCCAGTTCTGGATAAGATAGAAAAAGCATCCTCTATCCATTCTATCCAAGTGAATAGATCCCAATCCACCAAGAAGCATTTTAGAACTCTGAACTCTAAGTAGTAGCAGGAGATTGGAGAAGTATCTTTCAAATAGCAATTAGTTTGCTATTTATTTTTCTTAAATATCCCTTAATCAGAATGCAGCCTGAAACCTGGAAGTGAGCAACAAAGTACAGTCAGAGAGAGATCCAATAGAATTTCTCTAGTTCTAATTCAAAGAGTTGGGCAAGAAATTCCTGACTCTCAGCAACAGTGTGGAATTCTCCTCCCTTCCACCTTTTATTTCTCTCTGTTCTCTCACACCCCAGATTTCAATTAAATGTCAGGTGATGGCAACATATCAGAGAGTGGAGGGTCACAAGAACTAAAACTCTGAGAGTGGAGAGCTTTCTCTACAGTCAACAACTCCACTCCAACTATCTTTTTTTTTTTGTGGCTTCTTTGTCCTCCTGTATCTATAAAAAGGAGTCCCAGGGAGCCATAAAGTACTCAGGAGATCACACAGAGGGAGGAGTTTAAGAAAGTAAACCTAAAATATTATGTATGAAATTCTAGATTCATTCCAACTTTCACATGCATGGGTATTTTCTTTATCACCATAACAAAGACTTTGGTAACCAACTACCACCAAGGACCCTGGTTGAACATTGAATGATGTTGTGCATACTCAGGACAGATCTGAAAAACAATGCATAGGATTTGAAAGATGAACTAACATTCAAACAACAACCCACAGAAGGGTGGTTGGAACTTGTATCTTAAAATTAATTTGCTATAAAAAATGAAAATTCTCCTTAGAATTTAGATATAACCCAGAATCCCATAACATAATAATGAAAGTGTCCAGGATATAATCCAAAATTGATCAGCAAAGGAAGAATCAGGGAAATTTCAACTAAGGTGGGAATAGACAATCAGCTGATGGCAATAATGAAATGGCACAGATAATGGAATTTTAGGACAAAGTGTTTAACTATTACACAAATGCTCCAACAGTCATGGACACTTAAAAAGTGAACAAATTCAAACTATCAACAAAAAGAGAATATAAGAAAGAATAAAATGGGAATTTTAGAACTGAGAATATAATAATAGATATGAAACCTTCACTGAGTAAGACATATGGTAAAATAAAGATGACTAAAATGAAGACTGAACTTGAAAATATGTCAATAGAAATAATTCTATATGAACAATAAAGAGAAATTTAAAAAAATAAACAGCCCCAGAGGCCTATGAGACAAACATAAAAGTTTTGATATTTGTGTTATCAGAGTCCCAGAAGGAAAGGAAAAAGAAAGTGGTGATAAAAAAGTATTTGAAAAAATAATAGTTGAAAACTTTAAAAGTTTAGCAAAAGATATAAATCTATAGATTCAATCAAAAAGTCTATAGACTCCCAAACACAAGAACCCAAATACATTCACACAAAGACACACATTGAACTCCTATAAGCAAAAGCAAAAAAAGTACCCAGAAAGCACCAAGAGAAAAAATGACACATTACCAATGGGTGGAAACAATTTGAATGGCTGTGGACTGCACTCCAGAACCTATGGAGGACAGAGAAGTGGCACAACAATGTTAAAGTGCTAAAAGAAAAGAGTTGTTAGCCTAAATTCTATATCCAGAAAAACATCTATCAAAAATGAAGATGAGATATAGGCAATCTCATGTAAAGAAAAACTAAGAGAATCTGTTTTCAGTAGATCTTATTTTTAAAAATTGCTACCTAAAATTCTTCAGACATAAATGATACCAGATAGAAAGATGGAATATAAGAAATTGCTAAGGATAAAGAGGATGATTATATAATGATAAAAGTTTTAATTTACTAAAAAGACATAACAGTCCTAAATGTGCCTGCCCTGACCAACAAAATGTCAAAATACACGAGGCAACAACTGACAGACTGAAATGTAAATAGAGAAATCCACAATTATAAATCATAATTTCAATACTTCTTTATCAGTAATAGACATAGTAGACAGAAATCAATCAAGAATACAGAAGTACAAGAATAACACCATCAAGCAAATTGAACAACCAGGCCATAGTAGAATATGCATTTTTCTCATGTGTACGTGAAACATTTACCTATATAGATCATATCTGGAGCATAAAACATATCTCACTTTTTTAATAAAAATTGAAAGCATACAAAATAAGTCATCAGTTCATACTGAAATTTCATTAGAAATGAGTAAAAGATAATGGAAACATTGTTAGACATTTGGAATTTTAAAAATTAACAAAAACAACAACAAAAAAAAACATACTTATATATAAGCCATCAGCCAAAAAGGAAGTTTCAAGGAATATTTGAATTTAATGAAAACAAACAAAAGCTTCCATATAAATAAATCTGTGAGGTGCATCTAAAAGAATTATTAGAGAGAAATTTATAGCATTACATATTTACATTAGAAAAAAGAAAAATCTCCTATCATAATTTTTGCCTCCAACTTAAGAAACTAGAAAAAGGAAGAGAAAAATAAAGCTATAGAAATCAAAAGATATAAATAATTAAGATAAATAAATGCCAAAATCAATGAAATTGAAAACCAAAAATAGGGAAAGATTGATGACATTATAATCTGGTTCTCTGGAAATATAAAATTGATGAACTTTTGCTAAGATTAATAACGAAAAATGAGTGGAGACAAAAATGGTCAATATCAGGAGTGGTGGTAGGAAGAATTCTAAGGTGGTCAGTCTTTTTTCCCTCAGAGATAAACATGTAGTATATTTTCCTCCCCTTGGTTGTGGGCATAACCTGTGAATATGATGGGATTTCCCTCCTTTGACTATATTGTTATATAGCAGAAATAATTTTACAAATATAACTAAGGTACTAAAAACCTGCCTTTGGGTTAATTGAAAAGGAGCTTATCCAGGTGGGTCTCAAACTAATCGTATGGACTATTTAGTCTGAGACCAAACACCAGAGAAAAAAGTGAGAGTTTCATAACATGAGAGGGCAAACGTATATTGGGGAGCTCCATGGCAAGGAACTGTGGACAGTTAAGAAAGGTGCCAAGCTGACAACCTGCAAGAAAATGGGAACTTCCCTTCTACAAGGCTAAAGAAGTGAATTCTGCCAAGAATAGGCTTAGCTTGAAAGGAGACTCCAGAAATGTAATACAGCCTTGCTAACATCTTGATACCTGTCTTTTGAGATTATGGTCAGAGAACCCAGTTCAGCTATGTCTGGACTTCTGACCAACCAGAAACGAAAATGTCTCTTTTGTTTTAAACTATCAAGTTTTTAGTACTACATTTTACAAAAATAGAAACCTATTAAATGTATACAAGAAGGACATATTAAACAGGTAAAAAGGAAAACAAATAACTCTATGAATATAAGCTCTACAACTAAGGAAATGAACCAATTCTTCAAAAAGCACAAACTGGGTACCAGGAGAAGATGGCTGAAGAGTAAGACAAGGAGATCACCTTCCTCCCCACAGATACATCAGAAATACATCTACACGTGGAACTGCTCCTATAGAACAACTACTGAACACTGGCAGAAGACCTCAGACTTCCCAAAAGGCAAGAAACTCCCCACGTACCTGGGTAGGGCAAATGAAAAAAGAAAAAACAGAGACAGAAGGATAGGGACGGGACCTGCACCAGTGGGAGGGAGCTGTGAAGGAGGAAAGGTTTCCATAAACTAGAAGCCCCTTCGTGGGCAGAGACAGCAGGTGGAAGATGGGGAAGCTTCAGAGCCACGGAGGAGAGCACAGCAACAGGGGTGTGGAGAGCAAAGTGGAGAGACTCCTGCATGGAGGATTGGTGCTGACCAGCACTCACCAACCCAAGAGGCTTGTCTGCTCACCCGCTGGAGCAGGCGGGGGCTGGGAGCTGAGGCTCAGGCTTCAGTCTGATCTCAGGGAGAGGACTGGGGCTGGCGGTGTGAACACAGACTGAAGGGGGTTAGTGAGCTTCAGCTAGCCGGGAGGGAGTCCAGGAAAATGTCTGGACCTGCCGAAGAGGCAAGAGACTTTTTCTTCCCTCTTTGTTTCCTGATGCTCAACAAGAGGGGATTAAGAGCGCTGCTTAAAGGAGCTCCAGAGATGGGCTTGAGCCGTGGCTATCATTGTGGGCATCAGAGACGGGCATGAAATGTTAAGGTTGCTGCTGCCGCCACCAAGAAGCCTGTGTGCAAGCACAGGTCACTATCCACACAGCCCTTCCTGGAAGCCTGTGCAGCCCACCAATGCCAGCGTCCCATGACACAGGGACAACTTCCCCAGAAGAACACATGGCACGCCTAAGGTTGGTACAACATCACATCAGCCTCTGCAATTGCAGGCTTGCCCTGCATCCGTACCCCTCCCTCTCCCTGGCCTGAGTGAGCCAGAGCCCCGGAATCAGCTGCTCTTTTAACCCCATCATGTCTGAGTGAAGAACAAACATCCACAGGCAACCTACACGCACAGGGGCGTCCAAATCCAAAGCTGAACCCCGGGAGCTGTGTGAACAAAGAAGAGAATGGGAAATCTATCCCAGCAGCCTCAGAAGCAGCGGATTAAATCTCGACAATCAAGATGTACCCTGCATCTGTGGAATACCTAAATAGACAATGAATCATCCCAAATTGAGGAGGTGGACTTTGGGAGCAAGATATATTATTTTTTCCCTTTTTCCACTTTTTGTGAGTGTGTATGTGTATGCGTCTGTGTGAGATTTTTTTCTGTATACATTTGCTTTCACCATTTGTCCTAGGATTCTGTCCATCCATTCTTTTTTTCGTTCTTTATTTCTTTACTTTTTAAAAAATTTTTTCATAATAATTATTATTTATTTTAAAACCTTTTTATTTTATCTTACTTTATTTTATTTTACTTTATCCTCTTTCTTCTTTCTTTCTTTCTTTCTTTCTTTCTATTATTTTATTCTGATCCATGTGGATGAAAGGCTCTTGGTGCTGCAGCCAGGAGTCAGTGCTGTGCCTCTGAGGTGGGAGAGCCAACTTCAGGACACCGGTCTACAAGAGACCTCCCAACCCCACATAATATCAAAGGGAGAAAATCTCCCAGAGATCTCCATCTCAACACCAGCACCCAGCTTCACTCAAAGACCAGAAAGCAACAGTGCTGGACACCCTATGCAAAACAACTAGCAAGACAGGAACACAACCCCACCCATTAGCAGAGAGGCTGCCTAAAATTATAATAAGCTTTAAATGATACATTAAACAAGATGGACTTAATTGATATTTATAGGACATTCCATCCAAACACAACAGAATACACATTTTTCTCAAGTGCTCATGGAACATTCTCCTGGATAGATCATCTTGGATTACAAATCAAGCCTTGGTATATTTAAGAAAACTGAAATCGTATCAATTATCTTTTCCAACCACAACGCTATGAGACTAGATAACAATTACTGGAAAAGATATATAAACAATGCAAACACATGGAGGCTAAACAATATGCTACTTATTAACTAAGAAAGCACAGAAGAAATCAAAGAGGAAATCAAAAAATACCTAGAACCAAATGACAGTGAAAATACGATGACCCAAAACCTATGGGATGCAGCAAAAACAGTTCTAAGAGGGAAGTATATAGCAATACAATCCTACCTTAAGAAACAGGACACATCTCAAATAAACAACCTAACTTTGTAACTAAAGCAATTAGAGGAAGAATAAAAAAAAAAAGTTAGCAGAAGGAACGACATCATAAAGATCAGATCAGAAATAAATGAAAAAGAAATGAAGGAAACAATAGCAAAGATCAATAATACTAAAAGCTGGTTCTTTGAGAAGATAAACAAAATTGATAAACCATTAGCCAGACTTGTCAAGAAAAAAAGGGAGAAGACTCAAATCAATAGAATCAGAAATAAAAAAGGAGAAGTAACAAGTGACACTGCAGAAATACAAAAGATCATGAGAGATTACTACAATCAACTCTATGTCAATAAAATGGATAACCTGGAAGAAATGGACAAATTCTTAGAAATGCACAACCTGCTGAGACTGAATCAGGAAGAAATAGAAACTATGAACAGAGCCATCTCAAGCACTGAAATTGAAACTGTGATTAAAAACCTTCCAACAAACAAAAGCCCAGGACCAGACGGCTTCACAGGCGAATTCTATCAAACATTGAGAGAAGAGCTAACATATTTCCTTCTCAAACTCTTCCAAAATATAGCAGAGGGAGGAGCACTCCCAAACTCATTCTACGAAGCCACCATCACCCTGATACCAAAACCAGACAAAGATGTCACAAAGAAGGAAAACTACAGGCCAATATCACTGATGAACATAGATGCAAAAATCCTCAACAAAATATTAGCAAACAGAATCCAACAGCACATTAAAAGGATCATACACCATGATCAAGTGGGGTTTATTCCAGGAATGCCAGGATTCTTCAATATACAGAAATCAAGCAATGTGATACACTATATTAACAAATTGAAGAAGAAAAAACATATGACCATCTCAATAGAAGCAGAGAAAGCTTTTGACAAAATTTAATACCGATTTATGATACAAACCCTGCAGAAAGTAGGGATAGGTGGAACTTTCCTCAACATAATAGAGGCCATATATGACAAACCCACAGCCAACATCATCCTCAATGGTGAAAAACTGAAACCATTTCCACTAAGATCAGGAACAAGACAAGGTTGCCCACTCTCGCCACTCTTATTCTACATAGTTTTGGAAGTTTTAGCCACAGCAATCAGAGAAGAAAAAGAAATAAAAGGAATCCAAATCGGAAAAGAAGAAGTAAAGCTGTCACTGTATGCAGAAGACATGATACTATACACAGAGAATCCTAAAGATGCTACAAGGAAACTAGTAGAGCTAATCAATGAATTTGGTAAAGTAGCAGGACACAAAATTATTGCACAGAAATCTCTGGCATTCCTATATTTAATGAAGAAATATCTGAAAGTGAAATTAGGAATACATTGCCATTTACCACTGCAAAAAAAGAATAAAATATCTAGGTATAACCCTACCTAAGGAGACAAAAGACCTGTATGCAGAAAATTATAAGACACTGATGAAACAAATTCAAGATGATACAAATAGATGGAGAGATATTCCATGTTCTTGTGTTGGAAGAATTAACATTGTGAAAATGACTATACTACCCAAAGCAATCTACAGATTCAATGCAATCCCTATCCAACTACAAATGGCATTTTTCACAGAACTAGAACAGAGAATTTCACAATTTGTATGGAAACACAAAAGACCCCGAATAGCCAAAGCAATCTTGAGAACGAAAAATGGAGCTGGAGGAATCAGACTTCCTGACTTCAGACTAAACTACAAAGCTACAGTAATCAAGACAGTATGGTACTGCCACAAAAGCAGAAATATAGATCAATGGCACAGGATAGAAAGCCCAGAGATAAACCCCCACACATATGGTCACCTTATCTTTGATAAAGGAGGCAAGAATATACAGTGAAGAAAAGACAGCCTCCTCAATAAGTGGTGCTGGGAAAACTGGACAGGTAGGTGTAAAAGTATGAGACTAGAACACTCCCTAACACCATAAACAAAAATAAACTTGAAATGGATTAAATACCTAAATGTAAGGCCAGACACTATCAAACTCTTAGAGGAAAACATAGGCAGAACACTCTATGACATAAATCACAGCAAAATCCTTTTTGACCCACTTCCTAGAGAAATGGAAATAAAAACACAAATCAACAAATGGGACCTAATGAAACTTCAAAGCTTTTGCACAGCAAAGGAAACCATAAACAAGACCAAAAGACAACCCTCAGAATGGGAGAAAATATTTGCAAATGAAGCAACTGACAAAGGATTAATCTCCAAAATTTACAAGCAGCTCATGCAGCTCTATAACAAAAAACAAACAACCCAATCTAAAAATGGGCAGAAGAACTAAATAAACATTTCGCCAAAGATGATATACAGATTGCTAACAAACACATGAAAGAATGCTCAACATCATTTATCATTATATAAATGCAAATCAAAACTACAATGAGATCTCACACAGGTCAGAATGACCATCATCAAAACATCTAGAAACAATAAATGCTGGAGAGGCTGTGGAGAAAAGGGAACACTCTTACACTCTTGGTGGGAATGTAAATTGATGCAGCCACTATTGAGAACAGTATGCAGGTTCCTTAAAAAACTGAAAATAGAATTACCATGTGACCCAGCAATCCCACTACTGGGCATATACCCTGAGAATACCATAATGCAAAAAGAGTCATGTACCAAAATATTCATTGCAGCTCTAGTTACAATAGCCAGGACATGGAAGCAACCTAAGTGTCCATCAACAGATAAATGGATAAAGAAGATGTGGTACATATATACAATGGAATATTAGCCATAAAAAGAAACGAAATTGAGTTATTTTTAGTGAGGTGGATGGACCTAGAGTCTGTCATACAGAGTGAAGTAAGTCAGAAAGAGAAAAACAAATACCATATGCTAGTACATATATATGGCATCTAAGAAAAAAAAAATTATGACGAACCTAGGGGTAAGATGGGAATAAAGACACAGACCTACTAGAGAATGGACTTGAGGATATGGGAAGGGGAACGGGTAAGCTGTGGTAAAGTGAGAGAGTGGCATGGACTACCAAAGATAAAAATAGATAGCTGCTTCCCACTAGCTATCTATTTTACGTTTGGCATACACTACCAAACGTAAAATAGATAGCTAGTGAGAAGCAGCTGAATAGCACAGGGAGATAAGCTCAGTGCTTTGTGACTACCTAGAGGGGTGAGATATGGACGGTGGGAAGGAGATGCAAGAGGGAAGAGATATGGGAACATATGTGTATGTATAACTGATTCACTTTGTTATAAAGCAGAAGCTAACACACCATTGTAAAGCAATTATACTCCAATAAAGTTTTTTTTTTTTTAAAAAGCACAAACTATCAAAACATGTCCAAGAGGAACAGAAAAAAACGGAGGTAAAAGATTAATATATAATGAGCATGTGGGGTTAATTTCTGGAATGCAAGAATGGGTCATTATTGGAAACAGTGTGATCTGCTATTTTAATAGTATAAAGAGCCAAAAGTTTGCATATTGTATGATTCCCTTTATATGTCATTTTTAAACGGACAAAATGATAGTGATAGAGAAATTATCACAGCTTTCCAAGTTTTAGGGATTGTGTTAAAGTGTGACTGTATATGGATAATGGCAAGGATTTTGGTGGTGTTGTTATTGCTTTGAATATTGATTCTGGTGGTGGTTACAGACTCTATACATGTGCTAAAATTCTAGAGCTCTACATAAAAGATAGGTGTTTATTTTAAAAAAAGAAAAGGGAGAAAAGTGAAAATGAAAACAAAAAAGAAAACATTCCTGAATTAAGATTTGAAGGAAGAGGTTGTTTCCCTTCTGCCTCATTATATTCAACCTGATAAATATGTAGAAGCATGTGACTGTAGAGGCTTGATCAAATGGGAGGGGGTTTGGATAGAAATTTTTGTGTGAATCTTACCAATATTGGCATTATGGAGACGAGATTAACAATTATATTTAGAAGGTCAGTTTCATAATTGCTATTCAAAAAGCATTTCACCAAAAAACATTGTTTTGGGTGATTATCTTATTTTGCTTTGATTTTTTGGTGAAAAGTTTTAGGCATATAGTAGTCCAAAACTTGTTTTTATCATTCTCTTACTATTCCATAACTTAAAAAGTAGTCAGAAAATACAAATATGAAACCTGTCATTGTGTTACACGCTTTGGAGAAAGTTGGCTTTGATTAGGCTGTTAATGAAGCAAATGTAAGGGAAATTAAAATGTGAATGACTTTTCAGTGCTTTATTGTATATTGAACAAGGAGAGGAATACTTCAGCTCAGGAAACAATTAGTGATTTCAACAGCTCTTATTTCTAATGTGTTCTGCATCCCATTTTATAACTTCATATTCTACCTACCTTCTATTGATTCATGCTGCTAGTATTTTAATTTAAGTCCTTATTGACTGAGTTGATTTGATAATTTCATGGATTCCATATCACAAGTATTTTTCCCTCACAATGCTGTGAGAACTAGGTTTCTACATTGTACATGTATATTTATAAAAAAATATCAATGTTCAAGATCTTTGAGGAGAAAGGTAAAAATATATATGTGTCTTGGATATTCAAGATTATCTGAATAAATTGAGGCATCAATATTAACATATCAAAACTGAAATCACATTTAGGAAAAAAAGCATTCATGCCTTTTTTTCTAAGGAAATTGAAAAAGGGAGGAAGAAGAGAGGGAGAAAAGGAGGGACAGAGGAAACTTAGCTGCAAGTGTACAATAGGTATCTTCCATCATTTTAGGACAGTGCTGTCTAATAAAAGTGTAATGTAAGACACATATGCAATTTTAAGGTTTTTTTGTACCTATGTTAAAAGACTGAAAGAAACATAAAGAAGTTAATTTTAATAACATATAATACAAATATCTAATATTATTCCATATTAAATGTATAATAGATATCTATTTTAATAATGAATTTTAATTACTCCAATATATCCAAAATATTGTTTCAACATGCAATAAATATAAAATTACTTATGATATTTTACATTGTTTTCTTAGTACAAAGACTTTTTGTACTACTTGAAATCTTTACACATTTTAAGTTTTATACTAAATTTTCATCAGAATACATGATTTGTTTTCAGATTTCATAAAATTAAATGTTAAAAATATAGATTCATATGCTCAAGTTGTTCTGAACACACTTAAATGGTTTCCAGTAACTGAACTGATTAACAATTTATACATTGAAATTTAATTCTAAATAAATAAAATTTAAAATTTGGTCCTTAAGTCACACTAACTTCAAATGTTCATTACTAATACGTAACCAATTGTTTTCATTTTGGGCAGAGTAGTTCAAGTTTATAAATTTAATTTGTTTAAATAAATATATATATTTCATTTTCATTAGGTTATCTTCCCCTCAGAAATGCCTTGGCATTTTATAAATTTTACAGTAAAAGTGTTTTATGCCCTACTGATATTTACTCCTTGAAATATTTGTTCTTTGAATGTAAAAAAAAAAACAGGAAAAATGACCAATGTTTATAATTTCATTTATTGTGGCAATACTTTAACTCTGTCTGCCATGCTGGTATATGACAGAGTAGCAGCCAGTGTGATGTATTAACTATGTTCGCCCTGACTCACTACTTTACACAGAGCATTCTCCCTTTTGACACATTTTTTCTATTGGGATACAAAATGAAATAATACAGGAATTATCAATTAGTTATGATTTGAATTGGTTAAAATTCTCTGTTCTCTATATATTAAAATGGTGTAATTGCATAATATAAAATCATCAGTCTGATTTCATTTTCCACAAGGAGCAGATGTCATGGCAAAATCCTCCTCATGTTTGAGCAGCCCTAGGCATGATGAAATTATCATCAGCAAAAGACAGCTTCATGGATAAACAGAAAAGTAGGAATTTTTTTTTTAATTTAAATGCTCTCCTACTTTGTATTTTTGTGCCTAAATCTACTCTTTCAATATCCTAAGGATATTTTTAGTTCCCTGTTATGCCCCCAAGACCCTAAGAGCAATTCCATGATAATTCATATCATTATAGTTATCTGAAATGGAGAAATTAGGAAATAAATTCTATGGGAAATTACTAATGAATAAGGGATTCCAAATTTTGACAAATATTCATATTTTGTGACACACATAAATGCACACATCTCTATCACCTTATGAGGATGTAGTCTGTAGTCATCTATTAGCAAACAGATTTGGAGTTGGCCAAATTTGATCAGTTTAAAAGTAGGAAAATTTGTCATGTATTTTTCATAGAATCACAAAAATGTTTCATTTCCATTTATATATAGATCCTTTATATCATCCTATTCAAAATATGCTATATCTGGACTGCTTGATCTAAATGAAGCAGACGGTTTTTTCAGTCATTGCAACTTGAACCTGAGATGGTGGTAGGTCAGGACTGCTATAGCTAAACTGGTGAATATAAGATAAAAACTTTTATGAGAATGGAGATAAGAAATAAAAAAGAATGTCAAAATCATAAGACAAGAAACAAAGTCCACAGGAGTATGTTGGGGCATCAGAATAAAATAAAGCCTGAATCCAGCCACTCCTGAAATTTTTAGTTATATGAACCATGTTTTCCTCCATCTAAGATAATTTTGCTGGGGTTTCTGCCACTTACCATGAATAAGTAATGAATAATACAACTTGCTTCTTATCAGTTTCTCCCCACACAAACACCATGACTTGTTTTTCTTTAGTGTCTTCTTTCTACACTGTAAAGAAAACAAGTAGATAAATAAAGTCATAACTTTAGAATGTACTGAAGATTCAGGATTGGTGAGGTTTCATTCTCTTTATGGATTTTTAGCTTCTTTTGCAATTGACTTTGTAGGGGAAGTTTGGATCATTAGAAAAAAAATTCAAAATTGTTTCTTTAACTAAGATTTGAGCCTTTCATATGGCAATGGCAAGATGCTTTATAGAATTCACCACAGATCTACCAGCAGTCCAGTTAGCACTATTTTATGCATTATTGCTACATAAAAAGAGACTAGTAAAATAAACATTTTAACATAACATTTTATGTAATATTTTATTGATTTTCTTTATATGCTAATTTATTAATAATGGGAGAATTTGATTCTTTAGATTTTTATTTTTCATCATTATAGAAAAAAGATAGAAATTTCCTTCCCACTAAATTCTCACCAACTTTTATTTTTTTAAAGGATCATGTATTTTAACAGGAGTATCATGGCCTCAAATATATTCAGTAAATTTCTCCTAACTACATTTCTTTCTTAGTAATGGCCACCACTAACTGGACAAGTATATTTAACATATACTTCTGATTGATATATACATTAAATTAGAAAACATTTATAATTTCATGGTACACATTTTTCAGGTTCTTTAAAACAAAAAAGTAAGGTAAATTAGCTAAAATACTTTTTTTCAACCATGTGTATTTGTTAAAATTTTCTTTTCTTTAGTTTTCTTAAGAGTGGAAATAATTAGAGGATTTGACATGATAGAATGAGAAATATATCCTAGCACAAAATATCAAAAAATGACATTTTTTTCTGTTCTCTATTACCAACAAAGGCACTGCTTATGCATTTTCTACTCTTCTGTTAATCCACTACCATTTGAATTGGTTAAAATTATGTCATGTATTTTACACATTTTTTAAGGAACCATTTTTCTGAACAGTGCTGCCAAATGTTCAATTCAGTTTTATATATATCAACCCCTCCCTACAAAACTGGTGGAATCATCATCTACTGGTTCACACTTATTTTATATCAAGGACAAATCAATTAAATTATGTCCTCATACAGAAAAATAATAATTGATTAATTATACACAATGACATCATGATATGATAATAATGAGAAAGGGGGTAATGAAGAAGATACGAGATTAAGAGTTTATTTCTCATTGACTGTATACATCCACTGTAAATCAGCTAAGGTGTTCTGATCATCAGTCACTAATGTTCTTCATCTAATAGAACGTTCATTACCTGGGTCATGGGCAACAGCTATGCCTGGGGAAAGAGGCCTCTAGAATCTCACATATGTAATTAAGTCACTTCCATCCAGCATACATTGGCCACAATATTGCCACTTAGTCCTTTACATCTACTAGGAGCTGGAGAATATTTTGTGAGTAACACAAATGAGCACTTCACCAGTTGAAGAACATTCATAGGTTCTGGTAACCTAAAACAAAAAAGTTAGACTTAAAACAGTGTGAATAAGTGAGTTAAGAGATAACTTTTCCTAGAAATGTATGTGTTTTTCCTATTAAATATGAATTTTGAATATTTAATATATTGGTTATTATGTCATAATACCATAGCAAAATATTGTAGCTTAATCGTTTCCTTGCAACCCAGTTAACAGAAATTATGTATTCCTGCTCTGACTTCAAGGACCATAAAGTGGGAAAAAATAATGAATAATAAAATGCAGTACAATTCTTAAACAAGAGGGGCCCTGATTTTATTTAGAAAGAGTCTGTGTATCACAAACAAAAAAGAGATCGATTTGTTAAAAAACACATGGTGCCTAAGCCTGGGGATCTGCCACTCAGTACTGGGAAGGTGATCCATGTCCTTCAACACTCCTGCATATGAGCAACAGCCTCAGACCCCAAGGGCTGCTCCTTCGCTTGTACTCAACCTCCTCTGACAACTGTGTCCTGACAGCAGCAGGACTGGGCTTATGCCAACTGTTTCTTAATATGAGGACAATTTGAGTGGTGGAAATTCTTTGAAAGAGAAAAAAGACAAATTTTCTTTGTGTTAATTTCTGGTCCCAGAGTACTCACAATTTATTTCATTATTTACAGAAGTTGCATATAATACAGGAAACATTTTGTAGTGTTAAACAATTCCTGTCAATCTTAAATATGTATGTATGTATGTATGTGTAGACAAAACATACATGAAGCCTGATACCTTTTCTTTGTATTTTTATATGGACCTATGTATTGCTTTTAGGAGAGTGAAAATAGTGATACAAATGATAGTTATTTGTGTGATGGAATTAAATTATTTGAGGTATTTACTGACTCCTTTCTAGTGTTTGAAGAGGATATGTACAACACATTGTTTATTTTCAAATTTAAAGATTGATTATTTTCCTCAGAGAGCATATTATCCACAATGATTCAGAAAGGCCGTAGTATTTGCCTTATTATTATTATTTATTTGCCTTATTATTATTTTCAACAAAGTGTAAGCTATCTAAAATATTGGCAATAAAAATAAAATTTGTAATTTCAGCAAAAAGAATGTTAAAAATATTATATGAAATAAACATATACTAATTTGTGATATACATTAGTTTATTTGGTTACTTATCCAAACTTTACCAGTGTTCAGGAAAAAGTCCTACAGATATGCTCAAAAATAATTAAATGCATTGTCTTTGAGACTGCTTATTTTACTCAGAAAATGAAAGCTTTACACATAATTTTAATTGTGTCAGTGTAAAAATATTTTTAAAATAAGAAGATAGAATACAGTACACTTAATGGTTTATTGGCTAGATTTATGTCTTTAAACATTTAGACTTGTCTAAATTCAGATGTACATCTTCATGTACTCCTGCCTGGGCTCCACCACGTATGGTGGTAGGCCTGATAGAAGTATAATATTCTATTTATATTAACTTTTGGAGAAAGGAGAGTATATTATATATCAGAACAATGTCTGTGTAAAGGAAGTATGATTTAAATTGAATCTTATGGGAAATAGACAACAGTTGAGAAGACAGAAGATGATTCAGGAGAAAGAAATAGCAAAATCATGGAAGTGGAAGCAACCATAAATATCCACAGGATTTAAAGAAGTCTCCTGTTGAACAATGGAACAGGAAGTTGCAGGAAGTTGCAGAACTGAGGTAGTAATATTATGTGCAGAAATTAGAATACAAATATTAATTTTGAACTTGAAAGCATACATTTCCATATACAGCTCATTATCAGAATTTCTTGCAAAGACCAATTTTACTTTTTTTCTAAAATTAAAAAAAAATCCACTTTATCTACTATCTTTTAAATTCCTTTGAAATCGAGGGTGTCTTTCTTACTCACATTTTATCTTTTTATTTCTCTCAGTGCTCTGTATTTGGTAATAATTACTAAATGAATTATAGTTAAATAGTAAATTAATTAATTGTAATGTTAATTGTTGAAAGACAATTTTAATCATTTTGATATTAAGGCTGCTGTGGAATTTCTTAGAGGTGAGGAGCAGTTCTTTCATTATGTAGAACATTATCCATTCCCCAGCTGAAAGATATTTGAGTTGTTTCCAATTTTGGGTGATTATGAATAGAGATTTTCTAGGCTGAATAGTGTCCTCCAAAAATTCAGGTTCACTCAGAACCTGTAAATGTGCCCTTATTTTAAAATGTAAATAATCTATTTGTAGATGTAATCAAGATAAATGTGGTCAAGCTGGATTATGGCAGAGTCTAAATCTGATGACTTGTTTCTTTGTCAGGGGAGAGAGATTTATATATACAGAGACACAAAGGTCACAGGGACAAAAGGCCATGTGAAGACAGATGCAAAAGTTGGAGTGATGCAGCTACAAGCCAAGGAATGTCAAGGACAGCTGGCAGCCAGCAGAAGCTAGAAGGAGACAGGGAGGATTCTTTCCTAGAGCCTATAAAGAAGGACTTCTAGTCTACAGAACTATGAGAGAACAAATCTCTGCTGTTTTAATCCACCTGTTTTGTAGTAATTTGTTAGAGTAGCTCTAAAAATCTAATACAGAACTACTACGCAAGGTCGTATAATTATTGCGTTAGCTCTTGTAAGAAATTTTAAAATTGTTTCTTATTTAGCATTCCCACAGAAAATATTTGAAAGTTGTTTGTTCTATATCCTATCCAGCACTTAGTATTGTCAATCTTTCAATTTTGGCAATTTTTATAGATGTGTCAATGCATATAATTGTGGTTTCAATTTTGCAATTTCTCAATGACTAATAATTTTGAGCATTTTTTGTGTTATTTGCTGTCTAGACCTCTGGGTTAGATCGTTTAATGCTTACTTTTATTTTTCCCCACTTCCTAAAATGTATTTCTTTGGTTGCCTTCTCTTCTCTTTCACTTTGTGAATTTATATCTATTATTATTTTTTTAATATCATGATAATGGAGTTTCAGGAGGGGTCACAGTTTAATTCATGCATTTGACCCACCATCTTTTCAAAAACTGCAGGTCTACTTTTTTTTTTTTTTTTTTGCGGTACGTGGGCCTCTCACTGTTGATATTAATGTGGAAATTAATGAGAAATTTGTGATAAAATATAAACATTTAAAAATTTATTTCGTATTTTTAAAATTTTTTATTTTATATTGGAGTATAATTGATTTACAATATTGTGTTAGTTTCAGGTGTACAGCAAAGTGATTCAGTTATACATATACATATGTCTATTTTTTTTTTCAGATTTTTTCCCATATAGGTTATTATAGAGTATTGAGCTACCTGTACTATACAGTAGGTCCTTGTTGATTATCTATTTTATATACATAGTATTATATGTATATGTCAATCCCAACCCCCCTAATTTATCCCTCCCCCCTTCCCCTTTGGTACCCATAAGTTTGTTTTCTATGTCTATGAGTCTGTTTCTGTTTTGTAAATAAGTTAATTTGTATCACATTTTTAGATTCCACATTTAAGTGTTATCATATGATATTTGCCTTTCTCTGTCTGACTTACTTCACTTAGTATGATAATCTCTAGGTCTATCCACGTTGCTACAAAAACGAAACAAAACATAAAAACATATACAATATAGTTTCTTCAGTTTACACTTTAGGCATTTCTACTCTAACAGGTTTGAATTAATTATAATTTAGTTTACTTAATCAAAACGTACTATTTTTATAAATTTTGCTCTAACTGGTAATTGAGTCAGAAACCTAGTTATTTTAATTGTGTTTTATGTTAATAAATAGCTTAATTTTAATTTAAAAATTTTAAAAATAAAAATTGTATTACCTTTGAAATTAACTTTCTGTTTTTATAACAGTATAGATAATGCATATACATTGACCACATATCATGACAGTAAGGTGTAAGCTTACATATATTAGTATGAATAAAGTTTCATTTCCTTATTCATGATAGATTTCAGCATTCTCAGTCAGTATTCCTGAAACACTTAACCTCTATGATGTTTTTGAAAGACATCTAAATTTTTTTCATACTCCTCCTTTCAAGACATGGGGCTAAATTTCTCTCCCATTGGGTATGGACTAGGCTGAATGACCTATTACTAAATGAAAATACAGTAAGTCCCCTACATATGAATGAATTCCAGCATAAGAGCATGTTCATAAGTCCAATTTGTCTGTAAGTCTAACAAAGTTAGCCTAAGTACCCAATTTACAAAATTGGCTATATATTACTGTACTGTAGTAGGTTTATAACTTTTCACACCCATAATACATAAAAAACAAACACAAAAAATAAAGAAAACATTTTTAATCTTACAGTACAGTACCTTGAAAAGTACAGTGGTACAGTACAAAAGCTGGCATCCAGGGGCTGGCATCCAGTGAACAGTCAAGTCAAGAAGAGTTACTGACTGTAGGCGGGAGAGGAGGTGGGAGATGGTAGAGCTGAAGGATCATTAGCAATAGGAGATGAAGGGCAAGCTGCAATTTCACTCATGCCTGACATTGATGGAAAACCTGTTCACATTTTTGAAAGTTTGCAACTTGAAGTTTCCTATGTAGGGGACTTACTGTACTGAGTGTTCTTTAGCTTCTCTTTCTAGCCAGCTAAAAGGCACTGTGATTCAGCATTCAAGATTTTACTTCACTATCATACTTGCCTCATACAGTATTTTGGCACATCCAAGGGAAACAAGGTAGAAACGAAGAAAACAAACAAGTAAACTCCATTGTTTATTTTCTCGACTTCATTTTCACTTAACCTGTTCAAAAAAACCTGGATTTCTCAAAATTTTATCTTGAGTTCTTGTCCACTGAATTATAGTAACCACAATAATAGCGTCCTCTGGTCTGACATTTGACATATGAAAGGGAAAATAGAGAATTCACATAATTTTTTTTTTAATCTCTCAGGAAAATCTTGTGAAAACTGAAACCCATATTTTCCTGTCTCTGTGTTAAATAATTCTGGGACTAGGCATCATTTCCTGTCCTTATGTTAAGCAACACTGAGGATTACCAAAAAATATAAAAAATATAAAAAATAAATGCTTGCTAAAGTTAAATAAATTTAATACTTTCTCCTGGCAGATAAGACTATGAAGTATCTAAGCCACTGTAGCTTTAAGACATTAGCCTCCCGAGGCTAACAATCCAAAACTATTATTTTATAAACTCTGCCCAATCTCAACTTGAACCCTAATAATATTCTCTCCTGATTTTCTCCTTCTAGGAAGGATACAACTAATTCTCTCCTAAGGGATTGTTCTCCTTTTCTGCAGTTAGGCTTAACAGCTTAGCTTTGTTTGATCAATAGATTCCCTGTTTCTCTTTTAAGGATAAACACTTGTTATCAAGATTATTGTCTTTCTAGGAATATGTATTTTAAAAATATTAATATAATTTGACATGCACAGCTAAGTGATGATTTGATTCTAGCTTGTGTCTGTCCTTCTAATGAAGTTATATAAACTATATCTTTTTTTTTTTTTTTTTTTTTTTTGTGGTACACGGGCCTCTCACCATTGTGGCCTCTCCCGTTGCGTAGCACAGGCTCCGGACGCGCAGGCTCAGCGGCCATGGCCCACGGGCCCAGCCGCTCCGCGGCACGTGGGATCCTCCCGGACCGGGGCACGAACCCGCGTCCCCTGCATCGGCAGGCGGACTCCCAACCACTGCACCACCAGGGAAGCCCCTAAACTATATCTTTAATAAGGTGGGAAACATGAGGGGGAAAGAAAGAGTTTACAGGATATAAAATTAAATATAATCTAAAAAATATTGTACTGGAATCATCTTAGCTTATCTCTAAAATCAAATGATTTAGGTTTCTAAAGTGTTCAGGAGCTTTATTTTCCTATTAAAGATCTTAAACAAATGTATGTAATGAGTAACATTTGAAATGACAGTAAGAGGTAATCAGCAATTTCTGCATGGGATGGGCATTCTTTAGCTCCTTTTCATTTATATTTCACTGCAAATTAATTTTAGATTCTCTACTGAGAGCATAATCTGACAATTCCAGTAGCGCTAAGTAGAAAAAGGTATGACAGTCTAAGGGTGACACTTACTAATGTGATTAACAGCAAAAGAGAAAGTTATTTAAAAGCAAACTATGTATCAATTACCATTCAATTTTTTTTTTACTTACTCGGGGATACTCCCACTCTATTTTCCATTAATTAAAAAAAATCCATTTCTGTGCTGGCACCTGCCTCTGGCACTAAATATTTGACTAGTTCTTGGGTCAGTTATCATTCCACATGTGCAGGAAAACTTGGCATCACAGAATTTACTCTCACAGTTAAATAAAATGTTAAGGGTCCTCCACTCAATTTACATAAACTTGGATTCTGTCTTATTTTAATTTTCATTCTTTATCCTGTTAATTTTGTTTGAAGGTAAATTTTAGTAGTTTATTCTTATAACAGTCTCTCAAACTTTATAGGACAGCAATCATGCTTTATCCTTCTATCCCTAGTTCTGTTTACCATTCCTTGAAAATAAAATACTTAGTTCTTTGGCCATTTTTACTTTATTTTACCTTCTACTAATTATTATAAACATCACATACTTCACACTAATATTTTTTTAAACTTTTATTTTGAAATAATTATAGAATAAAAATAAGTTAAAAAAAATTGTACAGAGAGGTCCCACGTACATTTTATCCAGTATTCTTCAATGTTTACTTCTTACATATCATAGTACAATATCAAGCCAAGATAGCACATTGATACAATATGTGTGTGAAGTTCTATATCATCTTATCACATGTGTGGATTGGTGTGAGCACCACCACAATCAAGAAATGGAACTATTTCATTACTGAAAAGATCTCCTTCATACTATTTCTTTATAGTCACAACCACTGGTCCCACTGCCATCCCTAATCCCTGACAACCCCTAATCTGTTCTGCATATATATATAGTTTTGTCACTTATATAATGTCATACAAGAGGAATCATACAGTATGTGAGCTTTTGAGATTGGATTCTTTCACTCAGCTTAATGCCCTTGGAATCCATTGAAGTAGCTTTGTTCACCAATAGTTTGTTCTATTTTACTGCTGAGAATGTGATCCAGTTTGTTTAACTATTAATCTATTCAGGGACAATTCAGTTGTTTTCAGTTTCTGTCTATTATGAATAAAGCTGCTAGGTACCTACATGTACAGGTTTTGTGTGTACATAGTTTTTCATTTCCTTGGATAAATGCCCAGATTTGCAATTCTTGGGACATTTAGTTGTTTTTTCTTTTGTTTTGTTTGACAAATAATTTACCATGGTGGTTATTCCATTTGAAGCTCCCACCCACAATAGATAAAATCTAATTTCTCTGTATTTTTTCTGGCATTTGGTGTTGTTATTGTTTTTATTTTAGCTGTTTTGATATGTGCATAGTGATATCTCATTGTGGTTTTAATTGGCATGTCCTTAAAGGCTAGGGATGTTGCACATCTTTTTATGTAATTATTTGTTATTTGTAGGGTGAGCCTATTTTTACATGTACTATGTTCTATATCATACCTATATCGTCTCTGTTTGTGTTAGTGTCATGTGAGTATAAAAAACTTCTCATCAGCTGGTCTCCTAACACACCACTAAGGTAATTTTATTATTCCACCTATTTAATTTCCTCTGAGCATTGTAATATAGCTCATTTCTGCTTCTGTAAAAGGCATGTGCTTTTTTCTGATAATTTACTGAAGAATGTGATAGCCATGAATATAATATATCAAAATCATTGTTATCAGATAATTAGCCCATCCCTCCAAATAATCCAGTCTTTTAAAAGCTTATCCAAGCCAGAAGACACAAAGAAGATTTATTAAGTGAATGGAATTACAGTCTGCAAGGCAGAGACGAGTCAGGTTAAAATCTTCTTTAGCAATCCAATCTAGATTGTGAATTACACACAGATCTCATGGTTGTGTATATGATGCCAATTAATTATTTCTAGCTTCTAAGGAAGTGGAAACATCACATTTTCAGTATTAAAAGATGAAAAATATTTTGTTTGCCATGACATTTTGAAAGAAATCCATAAAATTATATGTTTATCCAGAAACATACATCTGTATAAATAACTGGCAATCAACTCTAATATTAAAGTGATCTGAAGTCTAAGACAACAAATATTATACTTAGTTTCTCTGTCCTTGCTCTAATTTATGCACCACAAGTTGCTTTATAAACCCTTGAACCTCTTTGAAATACAGATTAGACATCTAAGTTAAAATTGAATGATGATTAGAATCCAAACCTTCAAAAATAGCATTTTTAAGAATAACTCCTACTATGTGTGATTCCTGGGTTTGTTTATTTCCACTTTTATATTATTCCCTCAATAGCAATACAATTCTAACATAACTTCGTAGGATAATAAACTTATATACTATGAGGCCTATAAAGGGCTACAGATAAGGTAGAATACAATGGTTAGGTGTCAGGATTTTTTGGTTCAAAACTTGTCTCTGTCATTTACTAACAGAGTAAATTAGTGCAAGTTATTTGAATTTTCCATTTTAGAGTTTCTTCAACTGTAAAATAGGAAAGTGATGGTGTCTAACTTCTTGATTTTAGGAGAGTATAGATTGACATAGTACAAATACAGTGTACAAAACAATGTCTAGCACACAGCAAAATATTCAATAAATGCTAGCTATTCTTATTATTTAAAAACATATATCACTAGTAATGAACAATTAGAATTTGAAACATAATGCTATTTACATTAGCATGGGGTGGGGTAGTGATACTTAGGTACAAATCTAACAATATATGTGCAAGATCTACATGATGAAAACTATTAAACTCTGATGAAAGAAAGCCAAGAATAACTGAATAAGTGGAGAAATAGTGTATCTTCATGGATAGGATGACTCAATATTGTCAAGATGTCTTTCCCAACTAGACTTATAGATTGAACACAATCAAAATTAAAATCTCAGTAATCTTGTGTGTATTGACAAACTGATCTAAAGTTTACTTGAGCAGCAAAAGATCAGAGTAGCCAACACAATATAGAAGAATAAAAACAAAATTGGAGAACTAATGCTACCTGACTTCAGATTTACTATAAAGCTACAGTAATCAAGACAGTGTGGTATAATCAAAAGAACAGACAAATAAATAAATGCAACAGAATAAGATCCTAGAAATAGACTACACAAACAGAGTCAACTCATCTTTAACAAAGGAGCAAAGGCAATACAATGGAGAAAAACATAGTATTTTCAACAAATAGTGCTGGAATACTAGCTATTCATAAACAAACCAAAACAAAAGAATCTAGACACAGGCTTTACATCCTTCACAAAAATTAATTCAAAATGGAGCATAGACGTAAATATAAAATGCAAACTATAAAAAACCTGGATGAAAACATAGGAGAAAATCTAAATGAACTTGGGGTGGCTGATGACTTTTTAGATAAACCCCCAAAGGCATGATTCATGAAAGAAAAAAATTGATAACTTAGGTATTGTTAAAATTAAAAACTACTGCTTTGTAAAATACACTGTCAAGAGAATGAGAAGTCACTGACTAGGATAAAATAGTCGTAAAAAAACATGTCTAATTAAGGATTGTTATCCAAAATGTATAAAGTCCTCTTAAAACTCAAGAATAGTATAAAAAAAACTTGACTAAAATGAAAAACCCAACTAAAAATGGCAAATGACCTAAATGGACACCTTCTCAAAGAAGATATACAGATAAGAAATAAGCATATAAAAAGATGTTCCGCGTCATATGTCATTAGGGAATTGCAAATCAAAACAACAATGAGATACCTCTATACTTATTAAAATAGCCAAATTCTAAATTACCGACAACTTCAAATGCTAGCAAGAATGAGGAGCAACAGTACTCTCATTTATTGTTGATTGGAATGAAAAATGACATAGTCATTTTGGAAGACAGTTTGGTGATTTATCACAAAAGGAAACATACTTCCACCATAAGAGATCCAGGAATAGTACTCCATGGTATTAACCCAAACAATTTGAAAACTATGTCCATACAAAACACTGCACATGCATATTTATAGCATCTTAATTTATACTTTCCAAAACTAGGAAGCAACCAAAATACCCTTCAGAAGGTGAATGGATACACGGTGGTACATCCAGAAAATGGAATATTATTCAACACTAAAAAGAAGTGAATTATCAGTCTATGAAAAGACATGGAGGAACATTAAATGCATATTACTATGTGAAAGAAACATATCTGAAGGGAACACAAAGTGTATGATTCCAAGTGTATGACATCTGGATAAGCTTGGCAAAATGTATGCTGACAGTAAAAAAGATCAGATGTTGGCTGGGATTAAGGAGTAAAGAGAAATAAATAGGTGGAACATAGATGATTTATAGGACAGTGAAATTATTCTGTATGAAACTATAATAGTGGATCCATTTGTCAATACCCAAGAATGAACCCAAGGATTGTACACACCAAGAATGAACCCTAATGTAAACTATGGGCTTTGTGTGATAATGTTGTGTGAATATAGATTCATCCATTGTAAAAATACCAGGAAATATTTATATAGTTCATGGATAGGGCATGATACAGAATCAGTATGCTGATACTTGTGCTTCTTTCTTCTAATTCTTGCTATCTCATATATGTATGGTTCCCCATCTTTGTCCAGTCTCTTCCTCTGAGAAGTTATGATAACCTCTTCTATGATACTTTTTTGATTCAAGATCATAAATGATATTTTTCTCTTAACATGCTCTGCTTTGCTATCTATACTTCAGCCAGGGTTGGGTGTGGAGGAAGCATTGGTTTTCAGTCATTCCACAGTTTCATTTCAAGAATCTTGGCTCTAATTCATTCAATTCAAGTCTAGCTATATTGTTTCATCCCACTTATGGTCTAAAGCATAGTTATTTAATTAGAAATCATTATTGTACATCTCTTATTCTTTTCCCTATTTCTATAATTATTTTTACATACTTAAAACAGACTCTTTTGGTGTACAAGTCTATGAGTTTTGAAAAATGTATAGCTGTATGACCACTACAGTAATCAAAATTCAGAGAGGTCCTATCACCTCTAAAATTTCCATCATGATATACTTTTGCAATCATAATCTCTCCATAAGCTAAATTTCTGGATCACTGAAGAACTCAAAGAGGAAATAAATAAATAAATAAATACCCAGAGACAAATTAAAACAAAGACATGACAATCCAAAACCTATGGAACACAGAAACAGCAGTTCTATGACGGAAATTTAGAGCAATACAAGCTTATCTCAGGATCCATTGACTGTTTAGTAGCATACTGTTTAGCCTCCAAGTGTTTGTGTTTTTTGCTGTTTTTTTTCAATATGTAATTGATTTCTAGTCTCATAGCATTGTGGTCAGAAAAGATGCTTGATGTGATTTCAGTTTTTGTAAATTGATGGGTATTTCTTTCGTGGCCTAGCGTGTGATACATACTGGAAAATGTTCCATATGCACTTAAAAAGAATGTATATTCTGCTGCTTTTGGGTGAAAAGTTCTAAATATATCTAATATATATATTCATTGATCTAATGTGTCATTTAAGTCAGTGTTTATTGATTTTCTGTCCATTGATGTAAGTGAGATGTTAAAATTCCCTACTATTATTGTGTTACTGTCAATTTCTCCCTTTTTGTCTGTTAATATTTGTTTTATATATTGATATTTAGGTGCTCCTGAATTAGGTTCATATATATTTACACATGCTACCTCTTTTCGGATTGATCCCTTGATCATTACATAATGTCCTTCTTTGTCTCTTGTTAGAGTCTTTGTTTTAAAGTCTATTTTCTTTGGTATAAGTATTGCTACCCTGGCTTTTTTTTTTTTTTAAATTTCCATTTGCATGGAATACCTTTCTCCATCCCCTCACTTTTCATTCTGTGTGTGTCTTTAGATCTGAAGTGAGTCTCTTCTAGGCAGCATATATATGGGTGTTGTTTTATGTCCATTCAGCCACTCTATGTGTTTTCATTTGAGCATTTATTCCATTTATATTTAAATTACTTATTGATGAGTATGTATGTATTGCCATTTTTTAATTGTTTGGGGTTTTTTTGGTTCTTTTTTGTTCCTTCTTTTGATGATTTCCCTTGTGATTTGATGACTATATTTTTATATTTGTATTCCTCATTTGTGTGGCATCTATTATGGTTTTTTAGTTTGTGGTTACCATGAGGTTCATTATTTAAAATTGCAAATGTATTTTAACAACCTTATATTTTACCCCCTGCCCAACATTTACTGTTTTTGATATCATATTTTATATCTTTTTATTTTTTTTTAGGATAAAGTACTTTATTTTTTTAACACATTTTTATTGGAGTATAATTGCTTCACAATACTGTGTTAGTTTCTGTTGTACAGCAAAGTGAATCAGCCATATGGATACATATAACCCCTATCCCCTCCCTCTTGAGCCTCCCTCCCACTCTCCCTATCCCAACCCCTCTAGGTCATCACAAATCACGTTGCTGATCCCTGTGCTATGCAGCTGTTTCTCACTAGCTATCTATTTTACATTTGGTAGTGTATATATGTTGATGCTTCTCTCACTTTGCCCCAGCTTCCCCCTCCCCACCCCGTGTCCTGAAGTCCATTCTCTATGTCTGTGTCTTTATTCCTGCTTTTGTGTGTGTGTATCTCTTAACTACTTGTGGTAGATATAGATAATTTTACTACTTTTGTCTTTTAACCTTCCTATTAGCTTATACCTGGTAGATTTATTAAATTTACTGTATATTTGTTTTTTGTTTTTTTTTTTTTAACATCTTTATTGGAGTATAATTGCTTTACAATGGTGTCAGTCTCTGCTTTATAACAAAGTGAATCAATTATACATACACATATGTTCCCACATCTCCTCCCTCCTGCGTCTCCCTCCTTCCCACCCTCCCCATCCCACCCATCCAGGTGATCACAAAGCACTGAGCTGATCTCCCTGTGCT